>JAKOGH010000557.1:0-24549 GCA_024811115.1 Terana coerulea
CCATTCCGGACGAATGTTAAGACGGTGCCTCTTTTGACTGCGCTGTCAGAAAAGCTCGGAATTGCACTTTTCATGGCGGGTTCACTTACGCTCTCCGTCCCGTACGACCACCCGCACTTCCTCGGTCTCTCCTATGGAGGCAAAAATCCAGTCCTTGGTGAAGCGGACCTCATCATCATACTCGACGCGGAAGTCCCTTGGATTGATACTTGCGGCAACGCGCCTCGTTCGGACGCACGAATATTTGTGTTGGACCCCGATCCTCTGAAGCAAACGTACGGCTGGTCTCACGTGGATGCGGACATCATATGCAGAGTCGACGTGGAAGTGGCCTTGCGACAGCTACTGGAAGCTGCGAACGCTGCACCAGAACGAATCAACACTTCCGCCGTCGAAGAACGAGCCCGTCAGTTGTCTTCCAGGCACGAGGAGCTGTTATCGCACCTTGTCAAGAGGGAGACGAATCTTCAGGATCCGACTGTGGCAGATTCCCCTTTATTCTAGCGGCGTTGCGAGAGGTAGTCGCGGCACAAACCCCGGTCACGGTGCGAACACGCTGTGGCTCAACGAAGGCATCAGTAACTACCCAACCGCATTCGACCACATTCGTCCGACTGTCCCCGGCAGCATGCTTTGCTCCGGAGGATCCAGCCTAGGATGGGCGCTGGGCGCTGCAGTCGGAGTTGGCCTCGGTGACGACGGGAAACATGACTTGACGGTTGCCATCGTTGGAGACGGCACCTTCCTGTTCGGAGTGCCCAGCGCGGCATACTGGATGGCGAGAAGGTATCATACAGTGCGTGCCCCCAATTTCGAGTGACTTCATGACCCAGTACTGACTACGAGCTTGATATTCCAGCCATATCTTACGGTTATTCTGAATAACGGGGTTGGGCTGTAAGGTCACTTACGGCTCCGCGGAAGCTCTGCTGACCGCGTCTTTTCACAGTCTCCGAAGAATTCGATGATGGGTCTGTATCCCGCAGGCCATGGCAGTAAGGCAGCGGGGTCCCTCTCAGTTGGCTTTGGGCCCGAAATGCCCGACTACGCCGGAATCGCCGCAGCCGCCGGC
This sequence comes from Terana coerulea, assembly GCA_024811115.1. Lineage (NCBI taxonomy): Eukaryota > Fungi > Basidiomycota > Agaricomycetes > Polyporales > Phanerochaetaceae > Terana > Terana coerulea. The sequence goes on from JAKOGH010000557.1 coordinate 1,073, forward strand.
GGGGCGTGGGGTCAACGAGTATCTGAGCCCGGGAAGGTTAAGGAGGTGCTGGAGGAAGCTGTTCGAGTCGTGTTGGAGGAGAAGCGATGCGCAGTAGTCGATTGTATAGTGCGATTCATATGAACCGAGTACGAGCCTGAATAGTGCAGAATATGATAGTATTTCATAGTATTAGGCGGTGTCTAGCAGGAATGTATCATATACAACGACTTCAGAACACACTTGGTGAAGAGCGTCCTGTCAGACTATGGATACAGTAATCGTCGGCAGCTATATTAGACATTGCTAATTCTGGGAACGCATAGTCAGGGAGGAGCGGTGGAGATGCAAAGGCTGATCATACCTTTTCATTACACCTCTCTCCACAGCGTATCTGCGCCTGCGTCAGGATCCAACACACACACTCCTTCCACCACCTGCATAACGGCTCTGTCGAACTCATACACGAAGATGACCCGAGTTATCGAGGGGCAGTAGATGCGAAGCTCGTATGTCAGAGCTCGTAAAGCCGCCGTTGTAACAGGAGCTGGCTCCCATTCGGAGACTTCGAACTCGACACAGCGGAGCCTGGAGAAGCGCATGAGATGGCGGTAGAACTCCACCCTCTGCCACAGAAAGCACAAGCCCGGGGTTACGGAGACACTCTGAGGAGATTGCGACATGGAGACGAACCTCTTTGCCGTCAACGGGTAGGACCAGCGTTCCAAGATAGCGTAGGTCGACCAGCGTCGAGAACGGAACGCTCATGGCACTCAGGAGCTCCATAGTAAACTCTGCGGTATATGACTCGTCCGCGAGGTCAAGAGCGCGAAGCGCTTTGAGACGCCCGAAGCTTCTCCAGCAGCTCGTGCAGCTCTGTGCTCTTCTCTTCATCGTCGGTCTGCGAAAGGCATGTCTTGACGCGTGTGATGGGACGCCCAGGGACGAGAGCCACGGCTGCCTCATCGAACGTGCACTCCAATATCGAGAGCTTCGGCAGTGAGGGGGTTTGGGACAACGGCGGGGTAGCGCGGACGTCAACGACGACGTCTTTACGGAAGTCGGCAAGGCAGAGGTCGGTGATGTTGCGTTGCGTCCGCAGGAATGAGACGAGGTGTCTATCCCATTCGAAGTCGCAGTGAAACGTCTGGAGTTGGAATTTGCAGCCAGCCAGTATCCACGCCTGAGCCGTGTCATTGATCTGCTCGAAGTGCACGTTGAGGAAGCGGAGCCGAGAGAGCTGGCGAAGAGCGGAAGCGACAACTTCCCAGAAGTTGTCAGGGAAGATGTGGGGTTTCGTGGGATGCTTCGTCGTCCGAGTCCTCATCTGCAACGAAGATGGACAGGGCTTCGACCAGCGAGGACAGCCGTGCGGTGCTGCCCAGGATGCGACATACTGCAATGGTACACGAGGAGTCGCGCAGATGTAGGGTGTTATACAGAGCGCGCTCCGCCTCCTTCTGGAATCGTTTCGAGACGGTGCAAAGAGTAGCGAGTTCAGCGCGAGAGGCAACGTTCCTGACGATGAGATGGTACACCTCTTGAGAGAGTTCCATACGGCGACGGGTGCACCTAGACAACGCGTAGCGGTGAGCATGAAAATCGACGACCATGTCAATGAGCGAGTCGTTGTAGGCAGCGAAACAGACCTCTGATCCGCTAGGTAACACCGCACCCACAACTTAGTATAGTACGCGGGTGAAAGCTGGAAAAATCGGACCCCATCAATGAATGTCTATAGCTAAATACGTGATGACGTACGAAGCAAAATAGAGTGGGCGGGTTTATCACCGGATTGCACTCGTATCTACTTCGGGAGAAGGGTTTTAAGCGTTCGCCATTTCATTCCATTTACAACAATGCGGTACCTGCCGTTGGTAGTCGTATGGATTATCTTGGAGGCGTCCGGCACACGGCAAGCAAAGCTTGCTGCCTATGAACGAGCGGCATGAGGAAAAGTTCCCTGATATAGATTGGGACATACCCGAGTTGTCTGCGAAGAAGAGAGCTCTAATCCTGTGTAGCGGGAGAGTTCAACAATATGGTGTCCTGAATGTGTGAAATTAGTTCCTTTGGGGCTATTCTACAGAGCAAACGCCTTACCCTTTCTCCGCGTCCTGAGGGAAGTTCGTGACGGTTTGAGTTGGGATTGGGCTCAGCTACTCCGAACGCTTCCTGACCCGTACTGCAGGACTCCCCGGCAGAGTGTGGCGACTTAGCCTCGACATCCCTCGGTGTCCGCTTTATCGTGCCATTTGAGGTGCCTGTGCCGGATAGGTCCTGAATCCTCCGATGTGGCCTCATCTCGGGGATTCGAGGGGGATAGCCAATGAGTTTGTTTGCCGGTGTACGGTTGCCATCGTATGCGGGGGACCGTTACGCTGCGTCTGTCCGGTCCAGTCAGGGGCTTTTGACTACGGTTGCCAGAACCGAACTGGACAAACCACTAAAAGTACCACTCCGCCGTCTTCGCAGGCTGGCTGCCTCGGGCACATGGCGCTCACATGGCGGTCGTGCGTGAGCAGATCGGTCATCTCGGTAAAATAGAACGTCCCAGGCAATTAACAAACTGCCCATGCAATGCAGCGCAGTCCAAGGTCACCGCAGTCGGTAGAAGACTTGCTGCCATGACAAACACGTACGATGAACCCGCGAAACTCGATAACACGACCAGCAAGACCAGCTACGCCACCGCCAGCCAAGCTTCGGGCGTCCGAGGTTCGCGGCCGGGAGACAGGTGGGAACAGTCTCAATTGTGTAACGCTTCAGACGGTCGAAGTGTACCCGATGCACATCACCGCACGTAAAGGCTGTTTCTGACTGATTGGACCACCGCAGGCATTAAGCGCTGTTAGGGAAAGCGTCGGCGGAGAATACTTGCGCACCGCCGAAAAAGCTGCTAAGTTCGGTTGAGCGCACAACCAAGAATAACATACATAGTGGAGCGGAACTTACTAGAGCAATGTCCTACACCATATGGTCCCAGGAGAATGGGAATTTTGTTACATAACCAGCGAGTGGCTAGGATCCTCGAAAACGAGGTGGCCATTCGGGCTGTTCGAACTGCTCTGTGAGCATCGCAAGGGCACTGCGCGGACATGAAGAGCCTGAAAGAGTTCTGCACTGCGGGAAGTAGAACCATTATTTATTACCGGATAACCCACTCATCCGGCACCTAGCAGTGGGAAACCCACTCAAAAGTGCCTACCCATAAATAAATGGGAAATCCAGGACTGGAAAATCCGACATCAGATGTCGGATTTCCCGCGAGGTCGGATCAACACTGGACAGCCCAATGCGCCGCAGTGGATTTCCCAGCACCTGGAATACCCACTCACTACAGCAGGGTTTTCCAGTAGTACATGCCGGAAGTCATAAAGCATTAGTAGCTGTGTGCACAATGTGTTATAAAATCCTACCATGCCCGTAGAGGCTTTCGACGCTAAAACGCGCGGCATTGAGCATGGACATCGCTCTCGCTGACGCTCTGTTGATGAATTCCTTGCTCAAGGCGACGACGAGGGCCATTTCCGAGATGCTTTCTGCACTAAAACTTAAGAGAAGCGTATGTAATACATTAGTATAGGTGCTCTTGACCTTTGACAAGGTCCAAACTGGCGGAATATCACGCAGGAACCCTACGGTCAATGATTTGAGGTTTGCTCAAGTCAATGCCAAAAGCGGCATCTTCCCGGGCTTCGACGTCTGTGCGGCAAGCCGGCAGCACAGCAAATCAGTCGGAGTGTGGAAGTGCTACTTGACTTACTTACTGCATCATTGTGAATTCAGGCTCCGAAAGGGAAAAGCTTGCTCCAGCGGCATCCGCCGGTGACGTCGTCATTGAGATTCATGACTTCACGCCAAAATCGCTGCTTGGCTCACTCCTTCACCATATCCCCTTCCGCCATCTTGACATCTTGCCACCTGTTCGCTATCCTTCATTTCTCTTCGAATAGCTTCAGTTTCGGTTCTTCGTCAAGGCCTTGCGTGAGCCCATGGCATTGCTCGCGAAACTGCCACCAACGGCTCACCGTGGGCGAAACATGAGACGGTACGCCTCGCTTCTTTGGTGTGAAGTCAGAGCATGTTACGCGCGTTGACCATTTGGATAGGAATTGGTGGGTATTGGGGTTGACGGCAGGCTGTCGCGACCATGTGAGCTGCAGCCGCAGAGCAGGTTGTTTAGGTGGCCCTGGCCGGCCTCGTCTCCTTTATACAGGTCAGTCACTGTGCATAGTGCGCCGGACTTACTGAACATCATGCGCTTTATGGCAGGTCTTCTAGGGCAACAACCTGAAGACAGAGCAGTACGTCAATGGCGGCAACATGACTCTTATTCAGCTGCCTTACTTGACAGTGTGCGTAGCCTTTTCCTACCAGTGTCGGCGTGGGTGTCTTCAATTCTCCTCGTCATTAACTGTGAATCTTACGCACGGAGGTTGCTTCATGCACTCGACCACTGCGAAAGTCCCGGCATCAATGGAAACTGGCGCCGACCTTGCTAACATGGACAACTATAGAGGGGCGGATGTGGACGGGATGGCTGATTAGCAGTACATACAGAATAACAACTGGTGCGTGCATTGTTGGCCGGGTTTCTGCTGACTTTTCTGAGCAGATGATGGTACAAACAGATTGATCCAAGTCAATCATCGGGTTAGGGGCTCTTAGCGGCTTGAAGCCCATTCCGGGAGTGGGGAACGCAGAGAGAACGGAGCTGGAGGCAGGCGCAAGATTGCGTGGTCAGGAGAGGTAGATAGCGCAGGTACATACTGCTTCAATCTTGTTAGAACTATGTAGCAGTGCGCCGGCACCAATATATTTACATATGATACAAGTCCTTTTATATTGAGGGGTTTACCTACCATGAGACCTGGAGTGCGTGTCTATAAAGCCAGGAAATGACATGAAGCCCTGACGGATATTCCGTTAGATATCACTGGGTTACCCACTCATTCCACATTGGGAAATCCACTGCTTGATGGCAGATTGTGCACACTTTCAGTGGATTATCCACTCACCCCCGGCAGTGGATTTCCCACTCACGTCCCATGGGTGAGCAGTGGGTTTCCCACTCATTTTGCAGTGGGTTATCCACTTTTAAATATCAGATCTACTACCCGCAGTGTCTGAGCGCTGGCGTTGCTTTGGTAGGGCAGAGACTTGGGGCGTCGCACTGGCATCGGCTGAGAGCCACCAAGCGAGACCAGAAAGTTGGCAACAGGCACCTTGTTCTCTATCTCAGCACCTATCATACCACCACTTCGCCCGTGCCATGGTGAAGCTTAGAAAGCCGGAGTAGGTGCTCGCCTTAGCTCCGGCAGACCGCTTCACAAGCCAGTGACGGAGGTTTTGAGATGCAACTCGTAACTTATAGTTGACTATCAAGGGTGTCCAGACAAAGAAGGGGGCCTTCCGGCACCGAGCGAAGTCCAGCCCCGACACCGGCATAAATTACAGCTTCCGAAAGAAGCTTCGCCTGGGACTCGGCCAGACAACGGGATCGGACTTCGTATATTGATGCTCCTAACTGAAGCGTTTATAAGCCAAGGAGTATCCCCGTTTGGCTACCGTGAACTATGTGTACAATCCATTCCAACAACCTGTGACTATTTAACTTGTTTGAACCCGGTATAATATTCAGAGACGTACACATGTAGCAAGAAAAGTCCATGGTCACTCCAGTTTCTCCAACTCTTCGAGCCGTGCGAGTACTACATCCTTACTCGTCTCTTCGATTTCTCCGGCGAGGAATACTTCGTCCAGAATGGCATACACCTAACAGGACGCGTGAGATCAGATTCGGCGGTATGGAGGCTGAGAAAAATATGAAATACCTTGTAGAAATTGAATACGAGGTCGAGTTCGCACACGTTGTCGAAGAATGAGTCTAGTAGTCAAGAAGAATCTCAGTGATGCTATTTCGGAGAGAACCAGCGGTATGACACACCCAGTACCTCGACAAACAAGTGAATAGCTTCCAAGTACGCCAGCTCGTTGTCATTTGCATCGACACATACGCAGAAGAACAGGCCTGCGTATCTCCTGTACACAATCTTGTGGTTGCGAAACTGCGCACACGGCGTGGTGAGCCCCAGTTGACGCAGTCGGTAAGCTGTAGACGTACTTCGACGAAGTTCGACTGATACTTCTGGTCTCTTGGAGCGACTAGACGGTGTACTTCACCGCGAAGGCGGACCTGAAGGAGAGGTTAGCGACTCCTACGAGTGTCTACGGATGCCAGCAACTTACCTTCTCGTCGTCATCGTAAGGAACATACCACTTAGAAAGTCGGGTCTTCCCTTGCCTATTCTGTTGCAATGGTCATGGCATCAATGCACTTGGCAATGTTACCGTCTGGAGACGTACCGACCTGCACCAAGATGAACCTGATCATGGTCTCTGGTGAAGCCTTGGAAACGCACAGTCAGCTCACCGTCGAAGCGCTTTCAGAAGCTTACTGACCAGGTAAATGGAAATTTGTAATGAAGGTAAGCGGGCCTCCAATTGATCAATCAGTCTCTTCACCTGGCTTGAAAACGCACCCACTTACTACTCTCTCGAATGATTTCTACCCACACATCATCCTACCTTGCAGCTAGATGTTTCTTCAGTCAGCCCTATTATCAAGGAGCTCAAGAAGGTCTGACTGGGTCCGTCGGTGACCATGTTACTCCCCAGTATCATTCCAACTATCACTCTGGGTTTGTCTATGGCTGTGAGAGACCGGGTATAGGAGAATGCTTTGCGTGAGTCATATATCACCCGCCTTCACCTCTCTCTCCCCCATCATGGTCTCGAAGTACTCGCCGGACTCCTTCAAGCCTCTGTTGCAGAAGCTAGTGCACAAGCCAGAGTATTTCAGCCCCGAGGACCTCCGCATTGCTCTCGACCACGTTTTCACGCCAGACGCCGTTCTCCCTGTGCAAATTGGCGCATTTCTCACTGCTTTGCATGTGAACCGTGTCGAGCGAAGACCTGAGTCTCTTGCTGCCGCTGCAGAGGTGTTGCGGAGCAGAGCTTTGAAAGCAGCTGTAGAGAATGCGGATGTGGATTTTGTGGTGGACATCGTCGGGACCGGCGGGGATGGGCATAACACGTTCAACGTGAGCACTACCGCTGCTATAGTCGCTGCCGGAGCTGGGGCTCGCGTGATAAAGGTGCGTAACACGTCTTATAGCATGATTCACACTGTCTAACAGCTCAGGATAGCATGGCAGCAAAGCGTCGACGTCCTCTTCAGGCTCTGCGGACTTGCTCCAATCGCTCGGATGCCTTTTCACACCTCCAACGCCGGACACACCTATGCCCATCGGCAAAGTGCCGTTCACTTTCATCCTTGCACCCCACTATCACCCCGCCCTCGCCATGATAGCCCCGCACCGCAAAGCACTGCCCTTCCGCACGATGTTTAACGTTCTCGGGCCTCTCATCAACCCAGCGCACCCGCAAGGCATGGTAGTCGGTGTCGCCGAGCCTGAGCTAGGTAACACCTACGCTCAGAGCATTCGATCCGGCGGAGTCAAGCGTGCACTCGTCGTGTGCGGTGCCGAGAAGTTGGACGAAATTAGCTGCGCCGGCGACACCCATGTCTGGGAACTGAAGAACGGCCAGATCACAGAACGCACGATACATCCCAGAGACTTTGGACTAGACGCGCATCCTCTATCGGAGGTTGCTGGAGGGACTCCGGAAGAGAACGCGGAGACGTTCAAGCTGCTATTATCTTCGGGCGCTGATATCCCCGGACGACTGAAGCCCGTCCTCGACTTCGTACTTATCAACGCCAGTGCGCTGCTTGTGGTAGCCGGAGTTGCAAAAGGGTTCAAGGAAGGTGTAGCTCTGGCCCAAGAGAGCGTCTCGTCGGGCAATGCTTGGAAGGCGTTGGAGCAATTCAAGGAGGCAGGAAGACTTGCAGCAGAGAAGGTCTCGCAGTGACGCTCTGAGTCTAAGTAGGACGTTCGGGGTTCTGCTGTGTACGTATCGCGCATAATGATTCTTAGATGTATATTACATGTTAGTCATACTTGTACTACAATTCTGCATATAAACTAAACGCATACGCGGAACAATCGCACCGCACATATTCAACGACCTGTTGAGCTCGCGTGAAAAGCTCGTCGAGGTGCAGCGCAACAGATCTGATAGACGGCTTCATGAGCTGAAAGATCTGCCCATTCCAGTTGTCGGCATGCTACCCCAGAGCATCCCATGCGCCTCACGGCGCACTTGCCTCTGACGAGTAAGCGACCTCGCCCGTTTGCACCCCGTGGTGTCAGCGCAACATGACTCGTCTTCAGGCTCGTCAACGAGCGGCGCGTCTGTCAAGATGTGCCCTGGGAAGTACGGCTCAGTGTCGGGCTGGTCGCAAGGAGTAGGTAAGAATGACGAAGGCGAAGTCGAAGCTGTTCGGCCGTCGTCCATTGAGAAGCACGATGTCGAGGACATCGTGGTAGTCGGAGATGGCATTGGGAAGGGTCGCGGAAGGGTAGGAGGATAGTTCTCGCTCGCCGTCGGTATGTCCATTTTGAGGGTAGAACAGCAAGGTTCGATGTGCATGGGAGGAGGAGAACAGCTGCGTGAAGGGTTAGGCGGAGTGGACATAACGGAACTGGTGAGAGGTGGTGATGGACATGGGCCTCTCGGAGGTGCGATAGCGGGTTGGAAGATATGCCATGGAGCTTCACGGCAGGGTTCATAAGGTCCATCACAAAGACGTCCCTGCGGTGAGGTGCGATCATGAACTGGATCTGGCCTGCGCTCAGGAAAGGCGGTAGCAGCAGGCACAGCGGCATCTCGAGCGTGTTGCGCGATATCAGCCACTGCGTACTCACACGTCAGTGGAGGACTCCGACGTAGCACGACGTGGACTTACCGTTGTGATGTATGTCAATAATAAGGGCCATCTGCAAATTCTCTCTCGCCGCCTTGAGGCGAGCGTTGCAGTCCGTCACCCGATTCCGTAGTGTCTTCACCGCAGCATTTTTCGCGGCGCGCACTGAAGAGGACGGAACAATTAGTAAATGAGTTTTTGTTAACCGGGAAGCCGACAAACAGACTGCGTTGTGCTTCATGCACTCGTCCATCAGCGATGCACCTTCAGCGACGATCCGGGCCAATTCCTGGATAACATTGGTTGCGCCCATTATTTGTTTGACGTCACGACATGCTCTGGCATGAGCTAACGCCTCTCTCAGTTGACCGGCGAGCTCTTTGATAGCTGCATCTTGGGCGTGCTGGATCTTGATAGCCTAGGCGAGACGTGTGTCATTAACTTGCTCGGATATTGGTTAGCTGGTGGTACGCACCTTATGGACTGAGGATAGCAAGGTCCAGGCTACCTTGCAAAGAGGATGGATCTATGGCGCAGATGGTCTGAATAGGTGCTTAAACCCCGATCGAAATTTCACAGCACTCACAGCGGCAACTTCGTCTGCAAATTGCATTAGGTGATCCAAGCTCCCAAGGGCGTGTCCTATCGCGCCAAGGGCTTCGGCCGCAGGAGTCGCCAAGGCATCGGCAACTTTCTGTGCCGTGCGTTCCAGCTTTGCGTTCGCGTGGTCGAGCATGACCTGCTCCTGGGAGACCGAAAAATCTACTGACAGCTGCACAAACATCGTCGCTTCTTCCCGACTCAAGCTCATACTCGTGTTCAGTGGGAACGGCATGTCTGCTGGAAAGATTATGAAATATTGTCAGATATGGGTAAGATTCAGAGAAGGTGCGAGAACTCACAATTCGTGACAAAAGTGAATAGCCTTTCGTCGACTTCACCAAGGTACTTGTCGCCAAAAACTGCACGAGACCGACGTTGACGATATACTGTCACTTTTATTGCCGACGAAGCGTGTACCATACTAACGAAGGACGATAAGTACACCCTGGGCAGATCACAAGCCAGCAAGGTAGCATGCACTCACAGGGTTAAGGGCTCAGAGAACGCCCACCTCGGATTCCGGCAGTCGGGGATGACCTCCGTCTGTACCTGTTGCTCTCCATCCACCGCTACTGTTGCGAATGTGTCGACTGTACGGTCAAAATGGCGATCCCTTAGGCCCCGGACTTCAATCACTGATGTGTGACAACGACTGGAAGTGAGATTGTAGTACACGCCATGGCTTCAAGAGAAGACCTACGGGACAATCTCGCCACGACGGTTGGCTGGTTCTCGAGCTTGGATGGCCTACGCGAAAGAAGTTCAGCCAGGCATGACCAGCGAATGTGGAAGAACCTACATTTTCTGGTATGGCTTGAGGCAGTTCGGGATCAGGTTTGTCAGTGGCTGCTCTCGGTGGCCCTGCGGGTGGGAGGCGCCAAACAGCAGATATACGACCCGGACCACGGGAATCCGATCCTGCAATGAGGTTAAAGCGTGAAAGGACCCTTGGCAGTTGTGTTCAGGGCTATCGAGGGCATTTACGTTCGGAAGGAAACTTTCTTCCCGCAGAAGCAAATTGTGGGAAACTGATTCACGAGGGCCAATGACGGTTCGAACGGGATTAAGACATTGACAACGAGGCAGCCTGTACGGTGACAGGTGCATGGCGCTGCACCATGCAAGCATACGGAGCTTGGATCGGTGGCTGTAAGAGGCTGGGGCAATCGAGTACCAGAATCATATTTTCTCCAACAATTGATACACCTAGACGAATATAAGTTAAGACCTTCAAGTTGCTGACATGGGGGACTCACTTGCGATGACCGCCTGCCGGCGATGGACCATGGGACTGCTGCACAAAGCAGTCGCCTCGCGTGAACCTCATGGGCAACCACGATGATATGAATATCCGGTTCATGCATGATATACGCATGTCAAGTGTTCGTCCAAGCCCACAGTAACAGTGCCGACCAGCAGCAAGGAGACGTCGCCGAAAGAGTAACGGCGACTCAAGCAAATCCTGTTTCGGCAAGCTTGTACGAAGAGGTCGGCACTGGGAGTTCTATGACGCAGAGAATACATGTTGTCATGAAAGAATAGGATAGTCAAGGATAGAGCTCATCGTCGTCGTCGTCGTGACTCGTCGTCAAAGCGAGCTCGACTTTTTGGCGCCGGCATTGCGAGCGCTCAGTAAACCGTGAGATACTCTATCGGCGTCTATTTACCGTCTTTGTGGCGCATTGGGCGGCCGGCCGGCTTCGCGGACTGATGTTCTTCAGTACGGCTCTTGCGGTGAACCACCCTCTCCAACAACAACGCTGTTCGCAAATGACAGAGTCTCCCATAGAGTTTCAGCTACCGTCTGAAGGTTTGAGCCCCAGAGCATATTTTGCAGAGCTTGGGAGGCAACTTCTACCCTTGGAACATGCTTGGTGAGACAAGCATGCATAGCTAGAATTGCACAGGTATCAGCTGCGACTACGGTATCGGCCGGGATGGATTCCCTCTTGGACCTGGAGACCAGATATCCTTTCAACACTCTGCGAGGACTACTGGCCGTTATCAGTGAGTTGAATCAGCCTCTCATTAGGAAAGGGGTTTTAGTTACATAGTTGACATTGTCTATAGTACATACTCAGAGGTATTCATTGAAAGCAAAGAATATCCTAGGCTAGGGTAGCCTATAGTGCTCTATGCATGCATAGTCTGCTCTATTGTGGTCTGCGAGAACTACAAGTAGATGCTTTCTTCTTGGATAGCTTTCAGATGGCTGACTAATCATATCAGAAATTCTCTGAGCTTATGTGAGAGACCATTCACTATGGCATCCTATCCTCGGGTAGACCAGGGCACGCGCAAAGGTGAGACTCTGCACATGCATCATACATACCTCGGTTCTTTTCTGTTATCCCTTCTCTCATGGTGTAACCCAAATGCCTGACAGGCTGATTCCAAATCGTCAAGTGCGACATATATAAAACACGTAGTCTGTCACCTCTAAAGTCTGCGTCTCACCCCTATATATCACAGACTCAGTAAGTCCCAGATTTCACATATATTGTTGCGGAGACAAGCTCGACCTGTAACCAGCATGAGCAGATCAGAGTAGATGAGGGATAGATGATAAAACTAGATACGTGCGGCTCCGCCCGCCAAAAAACCTTGCTTGGGTTTGTACAGGTGTGAACATGTGCTGATTAAGCAGGACGACGGCAAGGAAGGGAACGGCCGTGGGAAAGGATGGGCGTCAGGCAAATGCCGGTAGGACGAAAAGTGGCTTCACATTAAAGGTTTCACAGTTACCTTGCAAGCAAGGTGACAAATACAAGGAGGGTGACGAAGGCCAACTCCCAGTAGACCTCACAGAATAGGCAGGCAGGTGCCAATACTTGTCTCCAATGATTAGCATTGCTACTATGTATAGTGTATTGAATACATACCTTGTCTCCATTGACTAAGAGGTTGAGATGAGGACAAGGCTAGAGAGTCCAGAGTGCTAAGTGTCTGAGAACGTGGGAAGAATTGAGCCGCGTTTGGGCACTGCCGGGATCATTGGAATAAAGTCCAGAGGCTCTGGGGCTGCTACCAGGCTGTGTATCTGTGTTAAATAAATGCAGGGAGAATGAAAAATAATATTATATATCCGTGTCCGTCTGCGACATGTATGGCTACACTCACTTACCACCAGTATTGGTGTTGCAGACGGACATACATACATAGTATTATTTTCATTTTCTTGCAGTTATTTAGCACAGATACATGGCCTAGTAGCAGCTCCAGAGCCTCTGGATTTCATTCCAATGATCCCGGCGCTTAGCGCCCAAACGCGGCTCAATTCTTCCCACGCTCGGACACTTAGCACTCTGGACTCTCTAGCTTTGTCCCTCATCTCAACCTCTTGGTCATTTGGGGACAAGGTATGTATTCTCTATACTGTACGTAGTAGCAATGCTAACTTGGAGACAAGTATTGGCACCAGCCTGCTCATTCTGTGAGGTCTACTTGGAGTTGGCCCTTGTCGCCCTCCCTCGTATGTATTCTATCATCTACTCTCCATCCATTTCGATTTGTCTATTTTGGTTGTGCGTCGAGCTCGTCTCCGTGCCAGTTAGCAAGGTCAGAGTGACCCTAGTTAAGGAAAGGTCAATGTGATTCAATTAGTAAAGTTGACTGACTGGTTGACTGACTGGTCAGGGTCAGGGCCTATATTTTAGCACAAGCACCCATGAAGACATGAAGCAGACTGGTTAGGACAGTCATTTAAGCATAATGACAGATAGTTTATAGCAACAAGTATATCAATGTAGGCAAGTGTAGTGTAAAATAGCATACTTGACATTTTTTTCCCTGCTCTACACGCTGTATATACTTGTGCCTACTACTTCTCTCAACAATGGATTCATTCATCCCTGTGCATTGCCATCTCTTTGCATTCTCTCAGCACAAACCAACCGCCTCTCAGCAAGGTGCCATTTGGTAGCTCTACTCAGATTGGAAGGGCGTAAAGTACTAAAACTACCAAAGTTATGTTTGTGCATAGTGCAATGCGTGCTTAGATGGATGGGTGCACAGACAAATGGAGGCTGACATTTACAATGTCACTTGTAATGCACTTCCGGCAGTTCGTGGCACTAAAGCCCTAAAGGAATTAGGTGAGTACTTCAGAGGCTGCAGTTTGAGTAAAATTAGCCTTATGCAATAGCAGTGGACCCTGAGTTGGCTGGGCAAACCACTAGAAGCAGTATCCATAATGTTCTCAATGAAGGTATTATACCTGTTAGGGGAAAGAAAGAAAATATAATGGCACATACCTGAAAGTGTTCATATACAATACTAACTGATTGCGCTGCTGTGTTGGCTAATGTAGCCAATAAAGACCCCACAACTGGCAGAATAGACCACACACCTGTTGCTGGTCTATCATCATTGTTATCATAGCTTGTCAAGTGCACTCGCATTATCTACAAGCTCAGCTCAAGCATGATTGACAATAGCCCAAGCCAAGACAGCTCAGTGCCCAGGGCTATCCTGTAGAAGTGCAGCGCATACAGTGGCGTACACTCCTACCGAGGCCTAGAGGAAGCTAGGATGGTTACTCACCTGTAGGTTGGTTGATGCACACGTTAGTGGGTTGAGAGTTGTAAGAGTCTTATTAGAGTATGGCGCAGAGGGCTGCCTTATATACAATACTGGGTGGCTGTACTACAAACAGACACAAATAGGCACCAGGACAATAGACAATAGGCATCGTCATGGTGGAACCTGGTAGAACAATAGAGAAGATGTGAGCAGAGCGCTTACGGCGTCTATCTGACTCAACACTCCTCCTAACCTAGCACGGCGTACTGCCTGCGCTGGTTTAGTCAGCGCTAGTTAGCAGCGATGCGAAGTCCGAGCATAGGTCGGAACTTCTCAATCTTGACCCTGCCCAGATTCTTGGTAAAGATATCTGCGGGATTGTCAACGCCCTGGTACGAAGAGTACTTCTGACGTGGCCAGCTTCGACGACATCGCGAATGTAGTGGTAGCGAATGTCGATGTGCTTAGTGCGCTTTTCAGTAACGGGATTTTCCAAGACGAATAGAGCGCCTTGGTTGTCGCTGCAGATGGGTACTTTCTCGAAGTTATAACTGAGTTCAGAGAGGATATTTCGAATCCACATGACTTCTCGGGAGCAGTCGCTGAGTGCCATGTATTCGGCATCTTTAGTCGACGTTGCTACAGACTTCTGTGCGAAAGAACTCCAGTTAAAGGCTCCTCCTGCAAGCATTAGCAGGAAGCCAGTCTGAGAGCGGCGGTTGGAAGCAGCTGCCCAATCTGCATCGGTGTACGCCACCAAGCCTAACCCGGAAGAGCCGTCATACTCGAGGGTGTAGTTACGAGTGCCTGACAAGTAGCAGCAGATATACAGCGCTCTGTTCAGGTGGTCTTCAGACGGGTTCGCACTGAACTGTGCGAGCTTTGTGACAGCGTATCGCAATGTCCGGTCGTGTGCCGAGCATGATGTAAAGGAGTGAGCCTATCACAATTTGGAAACGGCTCTGGCGAGCTTTGTTTAGCTCTCCTTCATTTGGTTGAGGATATAACCCTCAGGAAGCGGAGTCTTTGCCATTTTGGCATTTGTCTGGCCGCAGCGTTCGAGTACCTTGTCAAGGTAGGCACATTGATCAATTACGATCTTGTCGGCCGACTCGTTGTATGCGCATGCGCAGAAACTCCTTTACGTCGCCCCATATCGCTGACACTCCCATCGTTGCATGAAGGACTCCTTTTCTTGGAGTACTTTTGCCTTGCTCGTCCGGCGAATATAGCGTCGTCAACATAGACTACGGCGATGACCATGTCGTTGCCTGCGCCTTTGACGTATACGCCAGCATCGGACTTCAGTCTTTTGAAGCCGAGCTCAGCCATAGATTTGCTAAGGGCTTTCCACCAGGACAGTCCTGCCTGCTTAAGCCCGTAGGGGGCGCGACGGAGACGAAGCACCATGTGCTTTTTCCCTTGAGCAGGAAAGCCATCGGGTTGTTCCATGTAGATCTCCTCATCTAATAGTCCGGTACAAATATGCGTTGCGCACATCGAGGCCAGTAAGAAAGAAGCCTTCGAGTGCCGGCAAGGGCACGAATCTAACGGTTTCAAACCGTACGACTGGAGAGAAGATTTTGTCGTAGTCGATTCCCTCGATTTGGGAGAAGCCGCGAGCTACAAGTCGCGCTTCGACCATCTGATTTCTCATCAAAAACCCATCGGTTCTTAATGACGTGTTTGCCTTTCACGCGGGGCGAGTTCGAACACGCCTCTTTGCTCAATGCATCGAGCTCGTCTTTGCATGCAGCACGCCATTCTACCTGCTGTTTTGCAGGCAGGCGGTTTATGTCACGTAAAGTCCAGTCTCGGACTGAAGACTTTGTTGCGTCAGGATCGACTGCTTGGGCAAGCAAATAATTGTAGAAATTTACTCCCCTTCCCGGCACAGTCGTGCCAATACGTCATCCTGACACTGGGCTTTCGCTTCCAGTGTCTCCAGTGGGCTCAGTGATATCCAGAACAGGTTCGAGCTGTTCGGATGTAGAAGGGCTAGCAGGACGTGTGGCGGGGACACTGTCGGGCTGCTTGCTAGACTGACCGCGCCCGGTAGCTAACCTTGGTGGGCTTGGTCAGCCAGTCTGCTTTTCCCAACTACGGATACCTCTATCAGCACCTAAAATCCGACGGTGCTTTGTGACTGGTCGCACACGGAGCCTGGATTGACGATCCTTCGACGCGAGATTATCGCCGGTCCAGCGAATAACCAGGTGCCAGTACCTGCGGATCTTCTGGTGGTGGTCGCTCGCGACGAGGCGGACTCGGGCTACGCCCAACAGGGGGCTTAGGGTCGAACCGTCTGCTCAACCCGCTCGGTCTCTTTGGCGGAAGGAGGTTGGTGGACGGTGCAGCTCGCCGTTTAGGCGGTGGCGCATCGTCGTCACTATCGTCTGATCCTGCACCTTGCGAAGACTCACTGTCGTTCGCATTTTTGGTGTTTTGCAGGCAGGTCAGGCCGCAGGGCATTTTGCCGTCAGAACACTTGGTGAAATAGGTTTCACACCGACTGAGTTGAGCGAAACACGACGTTGTTGGGTCCTCTCATGAAGGTCCAACCGTGCTCGTCGTGTCCGATGTATGTCATCATTTCGGACTTGGGCTGTAGTTTGTTCTTTCGAACATCGGCAGGGATAAATATCCATGCACCGCAGCAGCCAAATACGCGGATGTTATCAACGCGTGGTTTTTCACCCGTAAGTGCCTCATAAGGCGTAACCCATTTTAATCGTGAAACGGGGTGCGGTTGTAAAGCACTGTTGCGTGCATAACTGCAAATTCCCACTACGAAGGAGGGATGCAAGCTGGCAAGCGCATAGCCTTTGTCCGTGAGGGTTCGATTGAACCGCTCAGCGTCCATTCTGTTGTGGAGTATGAGGAACGCTAGTTAGGATTTTAATCCCTTCGTCCTTTAGCATTTGAATGAATGCGTTTGATTTATATTCTCCCCTGCATCCGACATCCAGCTCTCGACATTTGCTTTATGCTGGTTTTGAACCATAGCAAGAAAGTTTTTGTCGCTTGGATGGCGACGGATTTTAGCCTTAGGCAAATAATCCATGCATGCGACGTATAATCATCGACGAAGGTGATGATATACTTGTACCGGTGATATGAATCAACTGGAAATTCTTTCAAGTCACTGTGAATGAGCTCAAAGGTCGCGATGCTCGTCGAAGTAGGCGAGAAAGAGCGATTATGCATCTTTCCTTGTGCGCAGCCAGAGCAGGGTGAGTCCGACTTGTTGTAGTCGAAATCAGGACATTCCGTCGTTGCTGACGGGAAGTTGACGTAGGATCCAGCTCAGAGGGATGTCCAAAACATCTATGCATTATCTCATGCGAGACTAGCGCAAGGTTGTCTCGGTCAGTGTCTAAATAGTACACTGTTGCATTTGGATAAAGCGGCACGAAATGCAATAATTCCTGGCGATTATTACCGTCCAGGATTTTCAGAGTGGTTGCGTCACCCTCAATTAACCGGTTCTATCGTAGCAGCTGGCCAAGCGAGATTAGATTCATGTCTTTGTGAAGGCATGAGTCGAACATTTTTCAGTAAGACTTTAATCGTTCTACTTGTCGCTAGGACGGTAGAGTTGATGACGGAGTCACCTTCCCTTAGAGATAGTTACATGCCCATTAGCCGTTTGAACGACAATTGGTCTATGTTGCGCAAGTTGCGCAATAAACTTCTTTGACCGGTGAAGTGGAAAGACGCTCCTGAGTCGAGCAGCCAGTCACTTGATTTTGCAAGGTTTTTCCTTTGCAGCTCTGACACGCGTTAAATAACTCATCAGCACATCGGTCCAGTAATTGGAGGAATCCAGCTCCATTCAATACAGTAGCATACATGTGGTATCTACTGCTTAGTTCAGCCCGCCCGAGACATTCGCGCAATCAGCTGCAAGGTTTCGGTTAGTGGTGCACGCAGTGCAGAGTTAGAGGGATGTATCAAGTACGCATCGATGATGTCCTGGTGGATCTCTCGATCGTCCATCAGGCATCCGGGCGAACTGGTCGTCGACGTCAGCTGTCGTTGTCCTCGCTTCCGAGGGACACGGCGTCCTCGATGTCAGGGTGGTCGCGGGCGTCGAAGCCGTCCTCCTGCTTCGAGCGACATTTGCATGTCGACCTCGTCAGACCAGATGATCGGCGAGGATTCGCGCGAGCTGCGCCATGGCGGGGCGAGAGGAGCTGCCCTCGACGAACTCCGGCTCAGCAAACTTTCGCTTTGAGAGCAACGTTGTTCGAGTCGATGCGGGCGTCGAGCTCGGCGATGCGAGCATCGAGCATGCGCTCGGCGTAGTCGAGGTCAGCCTGCTTGGCGCGACGGGCTTTCTCCGCGGCCTCATCTTCGGCGGGCGGTGGCGGCGAACTCGCTCTCCTGGGCGGTAGCCAGCTTGACAAGCTGGTGTCGCTCCCATCGGGCGTGCTCCGCTGACGCTTCTGGTCGAGGGTTGAGCCCCTTGTTCAGGGCGGCGCTTCGTCCGGCGATCCACTGCTTGCGAGCAAGCTTGCGGAGCTCTGCGCGGCCTCGTGAAGCTGGGCCTTGTGCAGAGTCTGATACTCGTCGTCCTCGTTGAGGATTGCTAACAATTTAGTTAGCACGGGAGATCGTCAAGAGTGAACTCCTGTTGGAATTCTAACTCACGGACGGAGTTTCGCAGATTGCGGTGCTCAATATCCCGCATGGGCGTCGGGCGCTGGTGAGCGTTGTGCTCGTTGGCGCCGATAACCTCCCTCGAGGGTCCTGGATGCGCTCCTGGGACCCGACGACTCCAAGCTTCTCAGCAAGGGATAGTGCCTTGCTAAGCGGGGAACTGGTTGCCGTTGCCGAGGTAGAGCTCGCGCTCTCCTTCGATGCGAGACTGAATTTCTTCGGCCTCGGACTTGAGTGAGCGACGGTGGGGCAAAGTTGTTCACCACCGGGATGACCGGGCGGCGATGTAGGAGTGACCGTGGTCAGCATCCTGGGCTCTGCCCTTGCCCTTGCCCGCGCGCTTGCCGCGCTGGGTCTTCTTGCCCTTGCCATTGCCGGCACCGTCCTGCTGCGCTGCTGCTGTCCTTGGCGGGCGCTGCTGCTGTTTGAACTGCGGGATCCTTCCCTTTGTTTCGACGGCGGTGACGCGCTTGGCAGACTCGTCTGCTTCGCGCTGTCCACCTGAAAGCTTTCGCTGCTCCCATGCAGCGATGAGCTGCCTCCGTATTGCTCCTGATCAGGCCCCAGCCGGGTAGGAGCAGCGATGTGTCCACTATCTTTGGTTCAGCGTGGTGACGGTGGCGATGTGCTTACCATACCCTGGTGTCTTTGAGATGAGGAGCATCAGGTGTATGTAATCGTCAACAGACGCATGCGCTGCATTTAGGCCGGTCGACATGTGCCTGGATTTTGGCGACTGCAGGTGCTGGAGACTGATCCTCGGGAGGCGAGTTTCCAGGAGGGCCCTGAAGTCAGCGTAGGCCGTACCCAGAGTATTCTGGGTATAGGTGGTCTGCAAGGACTCACAGGGCCTGGCTGTCGTCTCTTCACTGACTGTCTAATCTCAGTCAAGCGAAGGCGGATGAAGCCCATGGCCCGGAGGTCGCCGTTGATCCAGTCGTCAAGCTTGTCGACGGCCCTAGAGTGCTCATGCTCGTTGCCGGGTATTTCGCCGCTGGCGGAAGCTCAGCGGTGGTCGGAGTGGCGGGCGAGCGGGAGCTGCCGGACAGTGCGAATAAGACCGGGACCATCGGCTGGGTCGTCAAGAGCTGACGAGAGATGCCCTGAGTGCCCAGGAACGACTTCAAGGTGTCGCTCCAGTGCTCCCAGTTGGTTCCGTCAGAGGACGGGGACAAGCTTCTCGAGTGAGGAAGACATTGTTGAGTTCTGTAGGGACAGAACAGTCAGTACGATGTACTGACATGGCTTTAGCCAAGGAGGGCCCCAAAGGGCACTCGTGCCTGCTCAGCTTGCCCGGCGCAGACGGTGCACTATGTAGCGCAACCGTCGCGCACGATGGCAGCGAGTAGGTACAGGCGAGTTTACCAATGAGCTGGTTGTTGCTGCCAGTGACGGGCGCAATCAACCGTCATCGGGGCTCATAACCTGTAGAAGTGCAGCGCATACAGCGGCGTACACTCCTACCGAGGCCTAGAGGAAGCTAGGATGGTTACTCACCTGTAGGTTGGTTGATGCACACGTTAGTGGGTTGAGAGTCAGACGGTCTTATTAGAGTATGGCGCAGAGGGCTGCCTTATATACAATACTGGGTGGCTGTACTACAAACAGACACAAATAGGCACCAGGACAATAGACAATAGGCATCGTCATGGTGGAACCTGGTAGAACAATAGAGAAGATGTGAGCAGAGCGCTTACGGCGTCTATCCTGACTCAACATATCCAACTATGGGATTTGGCCCAGCAGACAGACTTTGCCCAGGATATCTGCAGGTTGCTCGTATGCTGCAGATTTGCATAGAATGTTGCTGACAACGCCGCCTTTGAGGATTTTGTCTCAAAATGGATTCTTGGTGCAGTTGTACCAAATTAGCGCCAGCTATTAGAAATGCTCTTGAAGTCAATCGCTAGTGAAGCAAAAACTCGAGTAGTGAAGAAAGTGAAGGGGAAACTGGTGACAGGGCAGTGTGATGGGTGGAAAAGTGTTGCAAAGATGTCTGTGATGACTTCTATGATATCTGTTGAGCATCAGGTAAGTGTTATACTGAATACTTTGGTTACATCGCACCTGAAGTACAGCATTGCCAGGCATATCTTGTCAAGACCTATAATATGACAGGAGAGCCAAAGTTGAGTAAATGATTGGCCAAACTGATTGTAGTAGATATAAAGCTTACTGAGGAGAAATTCGGAGTGAAGCTCATTGCATGGGTAACAAATAACAGTCCAGATGGGAAGAAAGCACGTCGCTTACTTCTGGTGATAATTCCGAGCCCGATTATAAGCATTTGCTGGGTGCACCAGATAAATCTCATTGTTGGGGACTATTTGAAAAGCAGTGGGTATATGGGCATTATCAACTGCACTCTTAAGGTTATTAAGTGGTTTAACAACCACAGAACTGCCCTCAATCTCTTCTGCAAAGAGCAAAGGCTGATGTACTCTGAGCTCCTTCACCCTCTTGTGCTCATTCTCCCTGTCATCACTCACTGAACAGCCCACTATGCCTCCTTAGCCTAGCTTATGCAACTTCATGCAGCCATGTCCACAGCATGTATTCAGCACCGTGAAACTCTTCTTGTCTGTGTTGGAAGGACACAAGAGCATAAGGCGAAGGCAGAGAAGATCCTGAAAACAATGAGAGATAAAGAGTTCTGGAAGAATGCATTACAGTGAGTACTGCACTTTATTGAATAATAACACTTTCTCACGGCATACATCTGTCAGAGTAAAATTAGATTTAGAACCTCTTGTAATTGCTGCCAATGTCATGCAGGCTGCAAACACTTGATTTGACCATGTCCTTCTCACCTTTGAAAACCTCTATTAGATCTACACTGCCCCAAACGTTAAGGAGTTCATCCACAATGTGGTCTATGAGATCCTAAAGAAGCGTTAGAAGAGGGCTGACCAAGACATATACATCTTAGCAACCTTCTTCAACCCATACTTATGTAAATGCTACTTCCATCGGGAGGTGTTAACACCCAATGATCTCATAGGTGTGGCAAAGCACAGCTTTTGTCGTCTTTTGGCATTCTTGAGCAAAACTTATGGCGAGACTTCACACACGCCCCTTTTGACTATTCTGAGGATGGCGCTGAGTTCTTGAATGAGAAGGTGCTTTTTGATTATCACAAGCAGCGTGCCACTGTCGAACCTGGACATCACGCAACAGTATGTATTTCTATTAAAGAATGAACAAGCGTACTGATTGAATGTTGATAGAATATTGACCTAGTTTAAATTTGGTGTAGAATCAACCACTCTAATGATGAGATCTGCTATGAATGGAACAGAGTGGTGAAACCCACAATCCATATCTTTAGTGTTATTGCCAACTCCAACATGTGCAAGTGGACATTCAGCTTATTTGGCATCATCCATATAAAGCTTTATAATCACCTATTGTTGAGTACAGTACACAACATTGCAATTATCTGAATGAACATAAACTGCAAGCATGCTGCAGCTGGTCAAACACCTGCAGCTCAAACGTCACTTGAGCAGCCACACTAAAGAGAGTAAGCTACCTACCACCGGTTTTTTCAATACCCACCCACTATTATGGCCCCTTCCACTTTAGCTGATGATGATAGTAATGTCATTGAGTTCAGCAATGTTGGGAGAGAGCTTGTTAGCGATGCTAAAGAGGCATTGGCATCTAAGGCGGCAGAAGAGACATCTGGAAAAACCCCTCCTTCTAATCTGTGGTTTATACTTCTTTTTTAGTGCTAAGTTGTCTATTATGCTCTTTTCTACTTTTTGTGAAAATGCTTTTTTAAAATACAGCTCATTTAGCTAATTTACCTCTATTAGCTTGCTAAACAGTTTTTGCCTTTTAACATTCTAACCCGCTACTTGTTAGTGGCTTTTATCACCTAACTGACTTTTCATCACTTACCAATGCCTTATTACATGCTTTCATTAGCTTATTTACTAAGTTTCTTTTTGCCTAATTTCTCACTATTTCATGTTTTATCAATGGTTTATCATTATCTTCTTACTTATTTGCTTGTTATTTGTGCTACATTTACGACATTACTTAGAGCTTATGATACTTATTTTGCTATTGCTTTTATTTATTATTTAAACCCTTATTATTATATTGTTTTCAGCTAATTTAGTTCTTTCCTCGCTTTTTTGCTAATCAGCTAATATACATACTTATACCATTGCACTTTTAGAGTTAATACAGCCCTATATAACTGCCAAAAAGGAGCTGCTTATGTTTGGATTGTCTATTTAAAAAAATATAACAGCCACAATTGAACAACAAGTTGTAATCACTTTTAAATATTATAACAGCTCTAAAAGAGTGACTAATCCATTTTGTATGTTTTTGTTAATGGGTTGGGCTAAAAAGGACAATTATAAAACATAAACACAATGCACATGCATGGACTCGAACCCACCACCTTATTTAACTCACCAGAAAGTTAACAACTGCACCATAGCAGCTTGATTTTGTCCTTGCACACATCATTTATGACCTACCAGGCCTGTTAAAGCGCTTTAACGTCTCCCTGAAGCCTTCGCGTTTGGCATCACCTTCATCCCCTCAGTCCTCCAGTCCCATCACCATCTCTAACCGACACGTCAGCTGCGCCACGATCACCTACCACGCATCCCACCAGGACCCAAGCGACACTTCACGTACAACGGAGGGCCAGGTGATGGATAGAGCAAGGCCGCGAAGGAGGGGCCCTTACAAACGGTGACGTGGCCGCTCGCCGCATCCACCGCTGCCCGTAACTGTCCACGCCGTGCATGCACAGCTTTGGACGGTGGTTTTATAAGTAGGCACCACACAGCCCCTGAGAATAACGACGCGCGCAACGCCCGCGAGCAAGCACGACACAACATGCCCAACGCCAGCA
>JAKOGH010000558.1:0-18570 GCA_024811115.1 Terana coerulea
AGTGGCAGAGGACAGCACTCGTAAGGAAGGATCTTGCCGGGTATGCGCATTGAGGGAACTCTGCCACGACGTTAACCTCCCGCGCAGGATTGACAGCGAGCGATCTAAGACAACTTATGCTGTAGGCTACGAACGTGAAGTTAAGCCTTTCGTCAGCCTTTACATATTACTTCCAGAGGCCTGCCAACTACTCACCAGTGCAACAGACACACTCCAACACCGACTAGCATCTACAGCGTCCTCTGCACAAGGGTTTTCCGCATCATACGGGTTCCCGCGAGAGCAGAGAGCGATACACTTCGCCGGTACTCAGAAATGAGTACCCGGAGGAGCGCATCGGGTCCCTTGCAATGCGGCTGAAAAGCGTCGAGAGGTGAAAGAAGGCGAACCGAGAATGGAAACTTAGCGCATTGGTGAAAAGCACTACCCAGGCGAGATCGTAGACGGACGAGTATGTGGCGGGCAGACGAGAGTTATGGCGAAGGCCCGCGTCGAGAGGAGTTGCTGGGCAACCAATCACGGGGCTTCGGCATTTCCTGCTCCCGCTCCCGCTCCTGCTTTCTCGTTTCTCGGAGTCGTAGCGTTCTCTCTCGTCCCCTACTCCTCCACCCGAAACCAGTTCGCCGATTCCGTTGTTAGCGTTGCTGGGACCGATGTCGTTGGTACAAGCTGTCAGCCAACTTGGAGTAGGAGCTAGGGCATGATTGGCTGCAAAAGAGGCTCCAGGTACGTCCACTTCCCTTTACACCCGTCTGCGTGGTAATGAGATTCTTCAAAGGCATGCGTGTACTTACCATAGGTTATCGTATCAATGTGTTCACTACGTCGCAATCATGGAATGTCATTTTGTCTCAATTCTGCACTTCCTGCACCACCGGTGCTACAGCCTCAGCATCATGTGTTCTTGCAACACGAGCCCGAGAAGCTCGCAGGTCAGCCCAGAATCTCGGTTACAGGACATCAGAACCCTCTCGAAGTCAAGATACACGCTAAACTTGTATGATATGCGCATCACGGATGCCACCAAAACCGTAAACTGGGCACAGACGGTCTACCAGCATAAAGATCCGCCTTTGGGCTGCGTTGCAAGGAGAGGTCTCTCGGACAAACTGTCATAGCCGGGGCAGCAATGTAGCTTACATCCGTATGTGCATTCCATTAACTGTCTGCACTCTTACATGGATCGGGTTTGTGCACTGTTTGTGCATACACAGAGTTGCCTAGTACGAAGAGCTTAAGCAAAGTGTGGATGAACAACCAGGAAGCTGTACCATGGTAAGAACATAGTTTCAGCCCAATCTCTGGCCCAATCGAACGTTTGCTGTCCTGGAACGTACACCTATGATATTGATATCGCCTAGGACCCTTGGCCATCCAGGCTTACCAACGTTGGCTACGTATGCTTTGGTACGTGCACCACAATATCGTACAAATGAAGGGCTAAAGCTTCCGGCAGCTCAACCGGCTTGATGTCTATAGTGGACACTGGATCGCAGTTGCCGTACCTTTGGTTTCAAAACATCGAGGTTGCGGGCACAACTCGAGGATGTCCGTGTAGCTGGACTCGGTCTGGGTGGTATAAAAGTTGCTTGAGTAATGGCTGTGGTTCTTCAGCCCCTCAGCTCACCTTCCATCTTTCACGTCACTCCTTTCCGAGTTCAGGTGCTGGTCGGTGAGTCCTACCACGCCTCTTCGTAAGGATTGCGGGCTGACTCAGATTTGGCAGCCTAGCTTGTCTTTTTGCATATTCCATTTCGTTACTAACTTCAGCTTCTTCACGCCACTCACGATACGTCTCACCCATTCACTCTATTTCACGCCCTGCCCATCTTCCTGAACCTTCCAACATGATAGCTCCCCGAGTAGTTCTCGCGCTCAGTCTCGCCGCCGCGATCTGCCCTGCTCTTGCTTATCCGTACGTCACTATTGTCGAGTCTCGGTATGAGCCGCGCTGACCTTTTCTACAGGACTGGTCCCATCGCTGCCCGTGCTGAACCTGCGCTCGTCGAGCGCGACATCGGCGACCTCGAAGCGCGCACTCATCACGCTCACCACTACCACGGGCATAAGCACCACGGACACCATCACGGGCACCACCACGGCTTGAAGCATCACGGTCACAAGCACGCTGCCGGGGCCACAAGCGTGCGCCGGAGCACTATGGGTTCCCGAAGAAGCCCTTCCATGGCCACAGGCACCACCACCATGGACATCACCACCACGGGCACCACCACGGGCACCATGCTCACCACCACCACGTACACGTACGCCCCTGGCACCATTACGCGCGCGACGAGGCGTCCGGCGCGCTCAACATCGGACACCTCCTGGGCGATGCGGCGAAACTGTTTCTGCGCGAGGACATCAGCGAGCTGCTTGTACGAGACGAAGAGTCCGGTGCGCTATACGTATGGAACAGACCGCCCCATATTCTCTCGCCACTGGTCCGTGATGGTGCGTATACTTCCTTTGTCTCCTCTTGTCGGTGCGGGCTTATTAGTCTTGGTAGAGCTGTCCGCTCTGATGACTCGCGAGCCGGAGGAGGAGCTCATGAAACTCAGCCGCGACGGTACGCTTCGTTGTTCAATCCATATTGTACATCATTGCTTACTAGCTTCTGCAGAGCTTCCGCGCAGTCTCGACGAGCTGGACTAGGCTATCGGAGAAGAACTTGTGGTTGGTGCTATATAGCGAGCAGAGACACTAGTGTTGCTGTCACAGAGACATCTGCAATGCACTCGAACATGATTGTGTCTCACTTGAAAGTTCACGTTCCTATTTGAGTTGCTCTCAGACCGTGGTCCCAGAGTCGAACAAGCGTAAGCGTCTTGATAGTCTTTGGACGGTCAAGCTTGACCCTTCGCGACACCAACCATCAACAATGTACATATCATGTCAAAACTCCGTATCATCGGGCATTACCCGCAGGGCTCTCAACAGGCTACCCGCGGGCGAGCTCAATTTCCGCGCCCAAAGCCTGGTCCGGCTCTGGGAGCCGACAGTGTACAGTAGCGAGCCAACGGCGTCAACATTCGGGTGCCCGCTTTGCACACCAGATGAACCATCGAGGCCGACCACGTCCTGTATGCGTATGATAGCCGTGGGCACCTCGCGATGCTTTGCCAAGTTTGACAGCTCGAAGCGAGCTACGATGTACCCTACAGCCGCCAGTATAGCTAATAAGAAGCAATGTGAACACAAAAACGGGTGCGGACATACCAGCAGAAAAAGTTTTCAGTTTGGGGAGGGCTGAGGGTCCTGATGTTGGGTGATATCTATACGTAGTGCCAGGGGACAGACGCATGTCCAAGTTCTTCTGTGTTGGACCTACGTCGCTGCTTTCGCACAGAATGCGTAGCCTTTCAATCCTATACACCGTGCGTGCGTCCACCAAGAGGCTGAACGGCTGTCGGAACGCGTAAAGGGGCGGCTTTCGACGATGTGTCCGCTTGCACGCTATGCCCTGTGCCAGCTCGACGTGAGACTGGGTAACAAGCCTGTCTTGGAGCAAGAAGGGATAGAGCGCGGGGATGGAGCCTCCGGTAAACGGAAGGCTCCACGGTATGCCGTACAGCGTTAGATCGTGACCGGCGCCGAAGCTCGTAGGATCGTTGTTGTTCGTCACGCGGAAGCGAATTTCGCCCGCGAGGTCCGGCGCGCCTGCAGGTGGCCGACGGTAGTACAAAAATCCAGCGGTGGATGCGGGGAACCGGAGCTCTGTGCCGTGGGACGAAGAGTAGGGCATCTGGGCGGTGTGTTTGGTGTTGTGCGGTCCAGGGACCGTGATCGACAGGGACATCACACTTGAGATGTCTCTGTAGCATTCTGAAGTCAGCTTTGCGGGATCCAGCGTTACAATGGGAGGACGTGAAGGCCTTCTAGGTCCCGAGGTTACGGTATAACGTCGGAAATTGCACAACTGCAGTGATGTTCAGAATCGTGACTCTGCAATACTTGCTATAACTAGACTTACTTGAGACGTTTGAGAGGGCTGTCTACGCATCGCCTGGACATTGCTCAGCCAACGGGCCGTGAACGGGGAGATGCCGTTAAAAGCAGCGAGGATAGCTGCATAGGCAGTTTGAATACCCTCTTTATTGAGCGAAGGCTATTCGGCAGCAGAATCCCAGTCATCTTGTCTAGTAAATGGTATGCCAGTGAGGCTTGGGTTCACAAAGCAGAACCATTGGTACAGCTTACATGTCACAGCACTAGTGAGCTGAGCAACTGGTGCTTCCAGAAGAGTTGACGACTGTTCAGAAATATTTTTGTCAACATCATCCCTCAGCACTGACATGAAGGAGACGACCGACTTGACTGCAAGATGAAGCTGCCAGTGGTTCGAGGCCAAGGGGATGGACTATAGTTTGATAGCGGCCTACCGCATGCGGAAGCGTGTTGTTTCCCACGCATGCGTATGTTCTGTTCGAGCCGCTCGTCTTCGCAGACCAACAAAAAGGTTTACGACCAACGACCATACAGCCAATGACCATACAAGTTTTCACATGTCAAAGGCTTTCCTGTATCATGAGATTGCAACCGGTTCTCTGATGAGAAAAGTAGCAGTGCCAGCGTCGTAAACATTTGTATGCTACTGGACTGAGGGACTGGCCTATGCATTCATAGGAGACTTCCGAGAACGGCGGCACACGATGGATGGCTCACACATCCTAGCAGAAGCCATCCTACACAATGGCAGTAACACTCGAAATCCAGCGAAGGGTCTGAGCAATACTAGATGTAGTGCTTTATTCTGCCTTTTCGCTGTGCGACGATTGTTTGTGTGCGCGTGTGGGCCATGGCCCACAATGTCCATTTGCGCTGCTGGAGTCGGGTACAAAGTGTGCGGCCAGACATGAGTCAAGAGTCGGCGATTTCCATTCATTATAAATGTAGACTATACGTGCGTATGTAGTGGTGTATACGGAAATTACTAGAGTAAGATTGCTTGTTGCGGGTTGTGCATAAGCATGAGGGCGAACATAGTTCACCATTCGTCATCGTAGTCATGGTGCATGTTCTGTTCGGCGATATCGACCTTCAGCGTAACTTTCTCGGTATTCTTGCTCCACTGAACTTCCATGTCGTGGATTTCCTGAAGCAACGACAAGCAATGAGTACCTATTAAGCAGCATAGGAACGACGGATCGCAGAGATAACGCACCAGTTGCACCTGACCGAGCTTTTGGCCCTTCCCAATGAAAATGCTCCTGTATGCAGTGTGTCAGCCAACGCAGACACAAATTGACAGGGAGACGGTGTACCCGCGGCTCCATTGATGTCCTTTGAGCTGCTCCGTCTTGTAGTTCTCGCCGAAGAGCGCCACGAGGGCAGCATGGTCTCCGTAGCGCTTGATCCACACCTTGGACGTTGGCTGAGAGAACGGTACGTCAGCGCATACACGGAATAAATGGAGCATATTATAACAATACGAACCTTGTTAGAGGGCGTCGGCTGGACGAGCGTGCCGCTGCTGCCAAAGACGAGCTGGAAGTCGGCTTCGGTGAAGTGGTCCTCGACCTTCACGGTGCGCATCGTGTTCTGGTACTTCTCGTTCTTCGCGGTCTTCTTTATCCTGGCGCATATATCCACGTCAGCGTACGAGGAGGAGATAGTGAGAGCCCGCGCACGCGTCAAAGAGGCTCTTGGTCCGTGTCTTGACCGTTTTCGCGTCAGCCTTGGCGGCGGCGGCGGGTGCAGGCGCAGCAGGTGCAGCAGGCGCGCGAGAGGATCTAGAAATGGCTGTGAGTGTTGCCTGCTGTTGCGCGCTGGCAGCCGTCTTTTGCTTCTTCACAGCACGCAACTCGTTCTCGAGCTTGTGGCCCGACGCGTTAGCCGATGCTGCCGCAGCCGTGTGTAGTGGGTGCCAGGAACGCACCTCGAGGATGCGCAAGCGCATCGCCTCCACAGCTTTCTCCGACGGCGGATACGCTACGCGCTGCGAGCAGTCCGGGACTGGGGTGTGCACCGCTGTGTCAGTGGCTCTCCTCTCGACGGTGGCCGTACCACTTTAAAAGACGTACGGTCGCTGGTGCGGCTGCGTTTGCCGAGCACGGACGTACTCGCCGATGCGCTGTCCGCCATGTCACTTGTGGCGGGCATTCCAGAAAGAATGGTAGTGGTGTCGGGATGGACGAGTGGAAGCAGAGGCAGAGGCGCGTCGCCGTCGCGGCGGAAAACGTCGTGACCTTCTGTGACTGCAATGTGACGGAGGTGACGTAGCGTGTCAGGGCAAAGGTCGCGTGGGAGCAACGCCACAACTTCCTGGCCTTCCGAATCCGGATAGCTGTCATCAAACCTTCGTCCACGTCACCTTGGTTACCGACCGGCTTCAAGCTTGCAACCTACAGTACATTTGGTTTGCTGTCTATCATGTGTTCCACACTGAAAAACGCTCATAAGCCTAGTTAGGACAGATTCGGGCTCTTTTGCACATATTTTCTCAATACACAGGCAACCGGCCAGAAGGCTGAAATTCGAAATCTTTCGGATCGTCGCGCTATCGAGGAGGGATCCTGGATTTTAGGCTGCATTTGCAGCGTTGCGTCTGGAATCCGTCCGATCATGTTTTTGAGCAGATCCAGCCTGGGCAGCCAATGCCATGCCAGCGTTGTGCATGAGGCGGGGTTGGAGCGCGCTTACTCTCATCTTATCGAAGATAAGGGCCTTAGGATTTCGTTTTGAACACGATCTGGGCCTCGAAAAGAACATGATCAGATGGATTTCACAAACCATCCTCCAACGGATCGGTCGACACGGAATCAAAGCAATCTCATATCCCTGCCGTTGCACCGGGCCCCTGTGTATTTGCTGCCGTTATTTCAACTTCTCACTGCTTGTCGGCACATGGTCTGGGCCGTTCACCGAGTGGAGGAAATATTGGGTTGTTGGGCACGGCGGCAGCAGGCGTGCTGCTTGAGAACATCGACCTTCGTCCGCCATATAATGGAGACTCTTATGCATATTGCCTGAGGCTGCTTGCTCTGACTACGTCACAGACCCCCACAGCCAGTCAGCTGAAGACGTTCTACCCAGGTATGCTTGCGCACGTTAGTGTTTGCACAGTAAAATCGTTTGTTTCTGACTTGTGATATCATTTTTACAGGGTACATTGTCACTCATTTTGAGCGGTCGGACTTGCCACAACACCAAAACAGCTCCGCGGTTGTCATCCGTGTACGGAATGTGCTAAGCCTCAATGGCAATTCTGGCTTGGAAACGGGGCACCCAAACGTGGACGCGGTCGGCTCACTGCTATACTCGGGCAGGGAGCAGTTCAGTCTATGGAGGCGAATCTAGACAGTCCGTTAGGTAGACTGTTTGCATTTATGCTAGAGAATCCTGAAGGCACAGAATATTGACGCCGGGCTCAAGTCTGCTTTCCCTTTTGATTGTACCTCTACTTGTCGGAAGCATCTGTGTCCACCCGTTCATCTCGACGCGACCGCCCGTCCTAACACTCCTGCTGCTGCAAATGCCATGGCCAAGAATGCATCAACAAGCATGTCTGCTGGTAAACCAGGCAGGGCCTCCGCGCTGAATACTAGTGAGAGCCACCGGGCGCAGCCGTATGGGGCTGTATAAGAAGTCCAACATCAAGCTATCGAGTTAGTAGCGGCCATGTAGTAAGTTTATACTTAAAGTATGCCCTGCACTCCACTGCTGCAGTGTTGGCTCTGATGTGTTAGGACACAGGCCGAAGGATGTGTTTTGTGCAGTTAATACACGCCACCTGCCGTTCAAAGAAGGCTATGCGAGCCTCGCTGCCTTCTGAGCATCTGCAGCAAGCAGAAGAAGGGAAGACCAACTCATCAGCCACGGTCTCTGGACCGGTACCGTGGAAGCGTTGCAGAATATATATTCTCGAAGCCAGTGTTGTTGCTGGCCAAGAATGCCATTTTTCGTTGGCTTGGCACAATCGAGATCTTTAATCTTCATTGACGTCGAGCATCTGATCACCTTTCATCTTTGCAACTTATCCCTGCCTGCAGTGAGTGGAACAACGAAGCGGCGTCAATCGCAAAACATGTATAACTGATGCGCATCTCATACGCTGTCAAAGGGCAACACTTGGGTACGTCAATCGTAACTGCACATTGCAGGCATGAGATTTAGCTGACAATCATACTTAGCGATTGCGACCCCCTGTGGTGCATTTTGCAGGGTTCACAATGCATGCCAGCGTTAGTTTTCATTTTGCCGGCAGATTGCAGCTCGCTGATGGGCTGCATGCAGAATTTGCCAGTGAAACTATCTCGCTGCAGCCTTTCTGTGTTGGTTAGGTGCGAGGGGGCGTAAAGAGGTATATAACGCACCAAGCGAAAACTTCGACTCTTTAGCTCCTCAGCCCTTCCTCCTTCAGGCCACTTTCTTCATCTTCCAAGTTCGGGTGCTGGTTGGTACGTCTCTCTGCGGTTCTACTGCTCATACTTCAGCTGACTGGAGCGTATATCCAGCCTGACTTGTTTTATTCTTTTATCTATCGCAGCTTATTATAATCTTACTGTTCATTCACTCACGACACATTTTTACAACTTACGCTCACTCTTCCTTCGGTAATCATCCATCTCACAATGTATATGTCTAAGATCATTGCCATTGTTGCCCTTGCTGCTGCGGCTGCTCCCACGCTAGCGTATTCGTGACGTCTTCTTCCCCTTATACGAGTCCAAGACAATAGTATATTGACTGCCAGTGCATCTTTCTGCAGATGTGTGCCTATCACTGCTCGGCAGCTGAAGGACCTCGAGGCACGCTTCGTAACATCACGAAAGAGGTTCTAGCCTACATTGCGTCAGATAGTACATATAGTGATTATAGCACCATTGACTTTCTCAACATATATTGTGCTATATAACCAAGTTTTGGCTATGGGCTGCAATAAGGGGCTATCATACCTTTGCTATACTGAGCTACGACACACCTTACTATAAACAGCTACACGGCCCGTGGATGAAAATGCTGGATTGGGAGAGCGACTTATTGATTACATAATTCCGGTATATTTGTTTACAAATGAGTTATAGTGCAAAGAATCGTGACTCGCAGTACGGAACAGGGACGGTATCTACCGTGGTCTGTTACACAAGTAGTAACTTACTCAAGGCCAAGGACTCGGGCTTCAGAGGTCAGTTCAAATCCTTGTGAAGCAGTCAATTTTGACATGCGTACCCAGCTGCTTATACAGAATTTTGAAGTCCCGAGCCTGTAGTGAAGAGTGAGCACCAGTGGTGGACCGTGGTCCTTGTCTGTAGTAGCACACAGACTCACTAGCAATCCCGAATGCTACTATTTTTGGGGTATTGGCGGCATTGCAAGACACTGAACATTGCTGTCCATGAAAAGCTGCTCTATTGTGGTAAGTGAGTGTAGCCATACATGCGAAATCTGGGACTTACCGTGATGTATAGGGGTGAGACGCAGACTTTAGAGGTAACAGACTACGTGTTTTATATATATCGCGCCTGAAGACTCGGAATCGGCCTGTCAGGCACTCGGGTCACGCCGTGAGGGAAGGGCAATAGAAAAGGACTGAGGTACGTATAATGCATGCACAGAGTCTCACCTTTCGCGCGTGCCCCGGCCCGCTCGAGGGATAGGATGCCATAGTGAATGGTCTCTCGCATAGGCTCAGGGAATTTCTGATATGATTAGTCAGCCAACTGGAAGCTATCCAAGAAGAAAGCATCCACTCACGGCTCTCAGAGACCGCAGCAGAGCAGACCATGCATGCATAGAGGACCATAGGCCACACTAGCCTAGGATATTCTTTGCTTTCAATGAGTACCTCCGGGTATGTACCATAAACAACGTTAAATATGTAACTGAAACTCCTTTCCTGATGAACACCATGGGCACCACCACAGCCGCCATCGCGGACACCACCATGTCGCGGAAGGAAGAGCCCATGATGTGTGAGCCGGCGCACCGTCACCACAAGCACAAGCGCGGCCGCCATCACGGGCCGCACCCACATGCACGCTGACAAGGAGTTGGGCACGATCAACGCGTGGACGGTCGTCGGCGACATCGGCAAGGTGTTGAAGTTCATCCGGCGCGATGAGCAGCCTGAAGCGGGCGCTCCACGTCGGGCATCTCATCGGCGATGCTGTGAAGCTCTTCCTACGCGAGGACGTGTCCGGCACCCTCAGCGCACCTGCCAGACGCCCCTCTATATCCCCACTTCCCTCTTACACGCTGTCTGCAAGCTGGACAAGTCAGGCACGCTCACCCTGAAGGACTTCCACTATACCAAGGAGCAGATCAAGCGTGAGGAGTCCGATGCGCTGCAGTTCTACGGTGCCCAGCGCTTCCCTGCAGTCGGCACGAAGATTATTGCCTGCGTGCTTGAGGAATCCGGCGCGGTAAAAATTACCCCACACATCATCGGCACATCTATTACACCACATTTGATCCTAGGTGTGCTTGCTTTGTTCGTTCTTCTGGTCAGCGTGTAATTACTTGTCTTGGCAGACCTGACCCAGCTAAGCGGGCCCGCTGAGTCTACAATTGATCCCGCCATACTCCGCCAGATCAGGCCTGTTGGGCCCCTCCGGGTCATAAACCGTGATGGTGTGCATTTTACCTCCTTCATCAGCAAAGTTGCATTGGCGCTGAGCGGTACTGACAGGTACTGATGAAGCCATCTCAGCGCGCTTCAGTCCCTTCAGTGCCGTCAGCGCCCGCCAGTCTCAGTAGTCGTTTTGAGAGCTCTCAGACGTTTTTGACCCCTCTTGCATCCAACTCTTGCAGCAAAGCTTCAGTGAGTAAACCATTATCATTCACGTCCAGCATAGATTATGCAACAAGAGGAACTAAGAAAATACAAAATCTAGTAAAGTCCGGCTTCAGCAGGGCTCGAACTTCGGTCCCAAACTGTTCGTCAGTGCTCTCAGTGCCCGTCAGCGCTCATCAGTTGTCAGCGCTTGTACGTTTTGCCGATGTTTATCATTGACGAGTACTTACGTGCCTCTGCAGAGCTGCCGCAGAGCCTCGAGGAGCTGGACTAGGGCCTCGATACATATGAATACTGCGCTTGTAATATGATGAGTAAGAGTGATAGTGCAATGCTTGTGAAGCTCTATGTCTTTGTACATGGCTGGTGTACCCGGTGCGAGGATATACTACTCATTCCGAATTTATGGAAACCGCACTTTGGACGCTCAGTGTAGACTCGGCCCTGTTGAGCTGGAAGAAAAGCCGTCGGACATGGCGTCATAAATTCCCTGTCTATGACAAATTGCTGCAGGCTCAAATTGTCACTAGTAGTGTTTGTGAAGCTGGCCTGAGGGATGCTATTCTGAGTGAACATCAAGCCTCAGAATTTATCCATATTTATTAGGAGAGTAGCTGATAACCTATGGAGATGGTGATTCACAATGGTAATGGGGCACACAGCACACTAGTTGTCCCTCTGACAGAACTGGAGCGTCCAAGAGTTGCTACAGTCATGGTATGGAGGGGCAAACCCTATCCAATGGCTAGCGCAGTAATCAGCCTGGCATGTCATCGAAAGTGTGAGAGAACACACAACAAGTTGAACCAGTCTTCATTGAGCTGTAGTCTCTCTTTTAACGCCACAAGGGAAGGCAAGTGCCCCTGGTTGATGCTCTGCTGCAGGCTTCGCCCCATTGAAGGATAGATTATGGTTGGAGGACCTCACAAAATTGCCGACCCTGCTCATACTCATAGGCTCATCTAGACTGAAATCGCAAAATCAGGACCGTCAGGCTGCTGATGAGAATAATACAATTGTAGCCAGGAGACTGGATAGACGTACGTAGAAGCAATTCCGTGAACAACATCTGCTACAGTGACTCCATTGGCATTCTCGAACTGCACCAGGTCTTCCATGTCGCCGCACTGAATTTCTTCCCGTGGGGAAATGTTGCGAATGACCGCGCAGCAATTGGATGTTTTGTGAGGGCCAAGTCGAAAGAGAACCCGTTGTCATCACCATCAACTAAAGGCTGCCCTTTCCTGAGGTACGGAACATTTGTCTGGTTATCCTCGTAATTGTAGAAAGCGATGTTGCGAAAAATAGCTTCTGCCGGCTGCTCCCACTCGTCAAACCCAGTTGGCGGCTGAGGCACGGTGTCGATGTTCCACCACTCGTCTGGGCTCGGTCCCGGAGGCATTACACTATTGTGATCCCACCAGTCACCCGCAGCGTCAATTTCTTCAAGCCAAACACCATGTGTCCACAGGAGACATTCCATATCCTTCGCTGTGAGACATTCAGCGCACCGCCCTCCAGCCAGTTACTGAACACGTACAGTTCTTGGCCAACTGCGCTCTACCGCAGAACGGCAGTTCACACACCCAAGCGTGTTCTGCGCACTTGACTGCAACTTCCTTCCAGTCCAAATTGTTTGCATCCTCGTCTTCGTGGTCGCCGAGACCGCTGCGGCGAACGACAGTCCGCCAGAAACGCTGGTCTGTGGTGCTGTATAGAGCGGCGGTGCGGGGCATGAGCTTGTAGAAGGCAACGTGGGCGAGTTCGCCGTACGGAATGTGCTTCTTGATCATCATCAAGAGCTCGCTGGGAAGGTCTGCGAGGGATATTCGGGGCGAGATGGCTGCTTTGCTCCGACGAGGTTGCTTTCTCTTGCGTGGCATGACGAGCAAGGCTAGAAGAGAGCAGGAGTTCCAAGGTCAGATAAAGGGCTTGAGCCGAGATGACCTACTTATCACAGAGGGGTTCTCTTGGGATCTCGCACTGGTCCCCTGCCGCAAAGCTGACCAAGGCGGAAGAACGAGATGGCAGACGCGTGAGCCAAGCACCGAAGCCGCTTAGCGCCGGCGCCACAATTTCTCCCCCCCACACCGAGAAGGCCGCCATCAAACGGTCGTTCACGTCATCACCTCGGTTCCCAACCAACTTCATCTCGAGGTTTGCGGCTTGTTCGCTTTTTCTTGTGTGTCTCCATCTGAATCGGCATCTTCCACGCAGCGCCTGGCATCTGCTCAGTCCGTCATCAAACCTGTGTTCGTGCGGTCGAGCTCTTCTCATAGCGACCTCCACTTATGCTCGAATCCGTGCATGCACCCTCGTCTTTGGTTTGCTGCAGACAAGTAAAGCGCTCAAGTCTCTTGCGCCTCTTATCATGCTGAAACGTCGACTACTCAACCTCCCGCCGCTCCGGCCGAAGGGTCAAGATATAGGCTCGCTGACTCGGAGGGCAGTCTGTTTGTTCATGCCGTCGTGTGTTCAATCGGGAACTACCGCGCACCACTCTCCCTACCGGAGTAGCAATGTGAGTGCATAACGATTGCTATGGTCGTCTTACTTCAGTTTTGATCTTTGCCTTAGATAGGTTGACCCTCTCACCTGCCACTACAAACTCTGAATCCTGCGAAGCTTACCCCGATTGCTACCAAGATTTTTCGGGGCTTAAACAGGCACGAGTCAATTTTCCTCATACAACAACAATGCGGAACCATATGACCCTCACGTACAAATGCATTTCACCCGGCTCGATGATCTTTATACCGTTCCCGCCCTCTACTACTGGGTTCCTGTACTACCACTCGCCGCCTGCGGGTGCCCCAGACGTTACTGGTGAGATGCGATTCCGAGTTACAAACAGCAACAATCTAGCAACCTTCGACTCTGGAAGTGATTTATTAGTACACGGCCTTCCTTGGAATATACCTTTGATGGCTACGGATGGCGCTGGAGCCCGGACCTTGCGCCCTCTTCTACTCAAAGACGGTCTCGTCACCCAGGATCAACTCATACGATGTGACAGCTTTGGCCGGAGGATATTCCTTCGAAGACAGCGGGTAATCTACGCATTCCACCAGCCATTCCGCCTTTCCGTCAAGGAACGAGACTTACGCGGCTCAAAATCCATCTCCGTCCTTGTGGACAACGGAATCAATGGACTCGCAGTCCGTGAAACCATCTTTAACCGCAGGCCGGGATCCTGTTATGCGTACCGCCCCAGCACAGTTGGCAATGAACTGAAGATACTTCCACCCGGTACGCTCCTGTCTTTGCGGCCACGGCTTAAGCAGCAGACTCTCATGTTGGATGCACGCACAGGCGCAGCTCTTGTACACTTCGAGTTGTCCGATTTACCCAGGCATAGAGGTCTGCGCATGGTGGTCATGCGTATACGGGATATCATCAACTCAGATGGCACCGTCGCTTCGGAAACCGGGCATAAAAACGCTGACGCTATTGGCTCATTGCTGTACTCAGGAAAAATCCGCCACAGGGTCTGGGTACGGTCCGTACGGAACGGGGAGTACTGAGTTCTTTGCGTGAGATGCCAATGGGCACAAAGTTCTAACGATCAGCATACTTACAGTAGACACTGATAGAGCTCTATACATCTCTCATGTAATCTCAACCAGTTATGCAACGCTACAGCGCTGTTGAAGATTGGAGTGAAAGAGATCAATGTACCGTGCAGTCAGACTCCGGAGTTGAAGATGGCAGCCAATCACAGTACTTCGGCATTCCCCGCTTGGCCTGCGCTCGCCGCTTCGGCGCTGGTCTTCGCCTGCTCATAACTTTCTCTCTCTATTTACCAGCTCAGAGCTGCTTGTAGCTGTCGACTGTCCGCCGCCCACCTCAGGCTGTCTGTTACGCGTGTCGGAAATTTCGAGTTAGCGAGCCTCAAACCGACGGCGTAGGAGATCGCAGTACCCGACTGTGCCGTGGAAGCTCTTGGTACGTCCAATCCGTCCTCCATCCATTCACAATTTACTTACAGAGTAGCAGAGGTTTATAACATTGAATAGGCCATAATGTATTCATATACTCGGAATCAATGTTCCCGTTCACATTCTCGTCGCATCGTACCTCCGCACCATACGCTCTTGACAATCAAACCACAAGCTCGACGTGTTAGCAGCGACGCTAACTTTCCGCATGTGCCTGGCGTCATTCGGTCGTGACAGGCCTTGGTATTGCTTTGAAAGGTCTTGCAGTAGCCCTACAGCAGAGGGCAGATCTATAATTGCGTGCGTCGTCACTGCATGATTGACTTTGTCCACTCTCTCAGACCAATCTAGGCCAACGTTTTCTTACTAACTAGAGCTGAGGTGAGCCTTTTTCTACATTGCGCTCACAAGGCTACTCCTGGCTACAACTGACTTCAAACTACGCAATCACAGCCTGAAACGTACGCATACAAACTTACGATGTCAACGCTAGCCCGATATACTCCACCCTCCAGGCCCAGCAAGTCTCCTGCCTCAGAACTTAAACTTCGTCTGCGAGTCCCGCGCATATACGACGCGAGTGCCACAAATCCCTGGACAGGCAGATTGGCCCAATGTTGAATGCCGCCCACATCAGCTCATGACCGTGCACGTTCAATCCCAAGATTCCGAACTCGTGCTTGTTCACCCGACAACATCGCCACCAGAGCCAAGCGTTAGCAGTATAATCCCCGGCTGCATACAAGCTTCAGCTCTCCAATCCTTCAGTCTTCGTTCTTCCCAGGCTCTCCTTCCCGGGATCAGATACCAGTCGGGGAGTCTTGTTTTGGTGACTCTCAAGGGATGTTGGCTGACTCGAAACTCCAAATTCCACAGCCTGGTACTTGCTGCTGCGGCCTTTTCGTGCCCTTTTCCAGGTTCGGATCCACTAGTTTCGCCGCCGCCGGTAGGGACTGTTGCGTACGTCGCTCTGCTCCACCTTTCATGACTGTTCTACCTTCTTGCACCCTGCGAGATGGCTGTTCTCAACAGTTCTTGCACCCGCGCTTACTGCCGCAGTGGCGCCGACTTTTACTCATCCGTTCGTCCATCCCTCTGAACCTCATTGCTAGCAATATTGACCGCACCCCGCGTCCAACAGCATCGTCCCCAGTGCAGCGCGCGCCGAAGATGCGCTAGTCGAACGCCAACCTAGCGTCCTTGAAGCACGTAGCCGTCCTGCCCGCTCGCTAGGTTGAGCACGGTGGCTATTCCTTCGACTATCGGCTTACAGGCATAGACAAGTATTTCCTTACTGGGAAATATCGCGGGCAACGACCGGACATCATTCCTGCACAGCCAGGGGCAGGGAGTCGCTTTCTCAAGGGCGCGTATACGAAGGCAGAAAGGGCGCAACTCATACCGCTATTTTGGCGCGTTTCCCTACTTCGGCTTTCACTGATGACACATCTGATACTTCAATCATTGAACCTTAGGCAACGCAACATTATTTCTTCCGCTTTTCCTGATAATCTATCCCTCATTCCGCTCTCTCGACATACTTCGCATTCACACGACCATTCCGTCGCCGTTCTCGCCCTGGGCTGCACGGATATACGATATGAATTACAGTTCCCTGAAGCTAGAAGAAGGACAGGTGCTTAACGTGGGCCGCTGCGACTGAAGGCACCACCGGCCTGAGAAGCACGACTATCCTACAAGCGGCTCTTATGGTCGACTCGGAACGACTACGAGCCGGCCACAAGCTTTGCCTCTTCTGATTCAGACACACCAATCTGGCGCCGCATTCAAAACCTGATGAGCTACAAGACAAGCGGACAGATGGGGACTGCGATTGTGCGCAGATTCAGTTGGACCAGCCGGGGAGCGATAAACGGAACTTAAGGAAGGTTGATGAGGGCAGGTTCTGGCGCGGGGATACCTGGCCTTTGTCCTCAGAAAGGTCGCGGAGGCACGCACAGTGCACACAGTGCACACAGCGGTCTGCATTGTCCGGCTTCAACTTCATTACCTGCGGCCCAAACTTGGCATGCTCGGGAGCTTGCATGGCCATGCCCGCGGACCTCCTTGTGGGCTATGATAGGGCCATCGAACTTCTTGTGTGGATGTACCTTCGCCGGCGCGCATGTGCTCTGTTCATCCCTTTCCTCTCCCACTCTTCCATGCGTAACTGCAAGATGCCTAGGATGACGACTTGGGCAGACCACTGTGCTTATCGCGACACCCAACACACCGGCAGGTATAAAGTCGGGCTGCGAATGTGAATCCAGGACAAGCAAGAGCCGACTGCCTCGCGCTCGTGTACGATGCAGGCCTTGTTCAATCTCCTCACCTTTCTCGCTGTCGTCGCGTCCGCATCCGCATCCCTCGTCTTTCACGAGGCGCGGTCGGCGCCGCCAAATGGGTTCGTGAGCAAAGGTGCTGCGCCTGCCGACCAGACCATCGACCTTCGCATCGGCCTCGTATCCAGCAACATTGGTGGCCTGAACGACAAGCTGATGTCCATCAGCACCCCAGGCGGCGCTGAGTTCAGACAGTGGCTGTCTGCCGGTACGTCATCCTAACCTTGTCTAATGACAGCATGCTGATATCGCGTAGATGAGGTCAAGGCGTTTATGCAACCAACATCTGCGACCCTTGCCGCGTTCAACGCGTTCGCAGAGGCGAACAATCTCAAGACAACCAACGTGTCGCCAAACGGCGAGTGGGTGTCGTTCACGACGACGGTCGGGCACGCGAACACGCTGTTCGGTGCCAACTTCGAGGTTTTCACGCATGATGCCATGGTAGAGCCGCTTGTGCGCACGCTCTCCGTGTCCCTTCCCGAGGAGCTTGTTGGCCATGTCGACGTCGTGCACCCGACGACCTCATTCGAGGACCCAAACGTCCGTCTCATGCCTGTCGCGACAACGATCGTTGAGCGCTCTGCAATCCCTGCCGCTTGCAATTCGACGATTACTCCTAAATGTCTCCAGGGAATCTACGGGATCCCAGCGGCCCCGGCCGTCAAGAGGAGTAATACACTCCTTGTGACCGCGTACGTGGAAGAGTTCGCCCAGCGTGCGGATTTGAAGGTACGTCAGCGGTTGTGACGTTCAAGTATATCCTAACCATGCTCCCCACAACAGAGCTTCTTGACGCAGTTCCGCCCGGATATAAACCCTGATACAACCTCCATCCTCAAGTCAGTCGACAACGGTACCGACCCGCAAGGTGTCGATGAGTCTGGGTATGCTGCCGACGCCGTTGTAGAGCAATGTTACTGACGCCTCTGCTTTCGACAGCTCGGAAGCGAACCTGGATATTCAATACACCGTTGGAGTGGCCACGGGTGTACCTGTCACCTTCCTGTCTAACGGCAACGACGACTTCCTTACTGCCCTCCAAGACACCGCCACGTTCCTCTCAGCCGTGAACAACCCACCGTCGGCTATGACCACGTCCTACGGCATCGGCGAGGATACGATTTCCTCCAGTGCGGCTACGTGAATATTTCACAACGTCCGAACTGATATCACTAATATTAACGTAACATATTCCACAGTAAGATCTGCAATACCTACCAGGCTCTCGGTGCGCGAGGTATCTCGGTCATTAACGCATCGGGCGACGGCGGAGTGCGGGGAAATCACGACTCCCTGGACGAGTGTGCATCGAACACCTTTCTTCCCGTCTTCCCCGCATCGTGCCCATTCATGACCGCCGTCGGCTCGACGATCGGCGTGCAACCCGAGCGGGCGATCAACTTCACGGGCGGCGGCTTCTCGACTTTCTCACACGGCCTTCCTACCAGTCTGCCGTCGTCCCGCGGTTCCTCGATACCCTGCCGTCTGATTTTCCCGGCGTGTTTAACAGGAACGGGCGTGGGTATCCTGACGTACGTTGTGTGCTGCACAC
>JAKOGH010000561.1:0-10796 GCA_024811115.1 Terana coerulea
GCGACCGGTTACCTTCCGCGCCGCGCGCGAACGGGTTCCCGCTCTTCCCGTTCGCGGCATCTGCCTTGCGCGCGAATGGGTTCGACCCTGCCCAAACCCATATCCATGACAGTCAGCACACTGCCTGCGAATCCAAAACAAAGTCGCGTACGAGCTCCTCCGGCGCGTGAAGAGACCGTGTCGTCCACCGCCCGCCGCTTTCCGTTCAGCTCGCTAGGCGCGGGCTCCTCGCTGCGCTTTCTTTTCCCGTCGGCACCCGTGTCCACCTCGTACTCCTCGTCCTCATACACCTCCTCTCGCACCGCCGCACGCGGTCGTGACGGCCCTGCGGCATTCGATGCCGACGGAGCCGCACGCGCGAGGCCCGGTCGCGGTATCGCAGGCGGGGGCCCAAAGTCCTGGAACGCCTTCCGCCGCCCCCCGTCCGCTCGCGATCCTCACTGGGCACTCTGCTCCCGCGGGACCGCCGCCCAGTCCCGCCTCTCCCGCTCCCTTCTCTCCTCCTCCGCGTCCGCGTCGTCCTCGCGCGCCGCCTTGAGCGCGGCGATCTTGTCCTGCAGCCCCGCGAGGTGGTAGAACCCCGCGACGCTGGCCGCCGCGTCGTACGACGCGGGCAGGCGCAGCGCGTGCACGAGGTCGAGCGCGCGCGCCCGCGCGTCTGCCTTTGCCGCGGCCTGCAGGAGCGTGATGAGCGTCTTGTCGAGCCCGAGCGTGCGCCGCGCGAGCTCCGCGTCGTCGTCCTGCGACGCCGACGCGTCGAGTGCATCTTTCAGGACCTGCAGCGCGAGAGACTCGCGCGCGAATCTGGGGAACGTCAGGTGACGGCGACCAGAGGGGGTGGACGGACACGTACTGTTCCTCGAGCGGGCCCTCTTTAGGGTCTGCTCGGTTGAAAGGCAGCCGTACAGGCAGCTCTTGGATGAGCGGCCGCGGGAAGCCGGGGTGCTCTTCCCGTCCCTGTGACATACCACACACGTTTAGTATCCATTTTGCCACACCCACACGCGCGCCACGCACCTTCAGAATCAAACACATGAACGCGTCCGCCGCGACGCCAACCGGCCAATAGCGCTCCTGCTTGCCCTCTCTTCGCGCTAGTCTCCTCGTATCAAGCAGCCGCACCCACATCGCCTGGTGCGGCCGCCGGAAGCGCGGAAGCACATGCAGGACGCCGGCAGAGTCAAATATGGCCGGCGCGCCATCTTCGGTGCCCCGAGCCAGGCGAGCGTGTCGCCGCGTCGTAGGGGTAGTGCGTCGCGTTGCAGCAGCGTCAGCGAGGACAGTAAAATCAAGCGGTAACTCAGGTTCTGCGCGCCTGTGCTTATGATCGTAATCAACGGAAGGCCAGAACATATGAAGATGAAAAGAGGGAGGAAAAGACGTACCGTCCATGCTCGTACTGCCCTCGCGCGAGACGACACAGAGCCAGTCCGCGCCGGCGGCCATGCACACAAAGTCACCCGGCAGGCTGAGCACCGCACGCTCCATCCCGCCACCCGTCAGGAATATAAGTTCCCCGTCACTCGTCGCCACGATGACATGCGCGCCGCCTGCGTCTTCCGCCGAGGTTCTCGCTCGGCTGGAGGAGGAAGCGGGTGGCGGAGGGGGTCCGCCGGCGGTGACGCCGAGG
Source organism: Terana coerulea (assembly GCA_024811115.1). Lineage (NCBI taxonomy): Eukaryota > Fungi > Basidiomycota > Agaricomycetes > Polyporales > Phanerochaetaceae > Terana > Terana coerulea. The sequence continues at coordinate 1,631 of JAKOGH010000561.1, forward strand.
ATGCGCACGCCTGCGGGTAGCATGTACGTCCACTCGTCCGCCGCGCCTGCGCCCCATCCGGTGCCGTGCGGCTTGTAGAGTACCTGCGCGGGGTTGTCCCCTCGGGCGGGCACGCAAATACCGCGCCGCGCTCGCCTGCCAACCACACACGCTATAAGGAGGACACACAATGGGTGAAGGTGAGCGAGAGACGCACCAAGCGCCGCAAGGTCGTACTTGATCGGGTCCTGGAAGTGGTAGCCCGCCCGCGCGGAACGGTCGTGAAACTCGACCGCGACGACGTGGTGCGTATCCTGGTCCGTCACCTCAATCACGCCAACCATGTTGTACGCTGTTCTCACACGGTCAACATGACTACCACGCAGGGAGGAAGGGACGCACCCAGATACCGCTTCCGGCGCGCCATCGGTGTGCTGCCTGGCTGGAAGGCCTGCTGCGCCTTCGTCACGCTCACCATCTCGCGCACTCCTGCCTTACTCCATTTCCCATCCACCTTTGCGTCCTTGGCTGCCTCGTCCTCGTCCTGCATCCCCCACCAAGATCATCCAATATCCAGTCATCATCTCCCACCCCCGCTTCCTCTTGACCCTTCATGTCCCGCGCATCTTCATCCGCATATGCATCTAAATCGACATCCTCGTTTGCGTCAGGGTCGTCCGCCGCCCTCGCGCGCCTCTTCTGCGTCGAAGTCAAACAGGTCCGGCGTGCCCTTGCGCTTCTGCGCACTCGGCAGCGGTTTATTGTTTGTGGAGCTTGCTGCGAAGGCGGGCTTGACGGGGTCGATGCCGTCTTTGGGCACGGGCTGCACCCAGCGCGTGAGCACGCCGTCCGCATCAGTCCATGCGAGTAAATTCGTTGTAGGCGACCATGCGAGGGTCGTGATCGCCGCGGGTATTGCATTCTGGAACCTGCATGTTCGGTAATTGAGTCGTAAAATCTGGGACAGAGGGGGAAGAGACGTGCCGATACATGAGCCGCCGATTGTGCGTTGCCCAGAGGACAAGGCCAGATGCACTCGCGGCGACGAGATACTGACCGTTGGGCGAGAGCGCGAGCGCGGTGACAGCCCCTGCGCAGGACGCGTCGGCGAATGTGCCGTTCTTTTGCCAGTCGGTACGTGAAACAGATACTAGTTCTACCGTACACGAGCGATGAATTAGACAGAAGACAGCCAATTGAGGAGGAAGGACGTACCGTGTGTCCGCGCGCCGACATAGAAGTGCTGTCCCGAGGTATGCCACACCGCCGAAGAATCGTGCTGCCATTCTGGTTTCCTACGTAAACCGCATATAAGCTCAGCAATGGAATCTAGAGACGGATAACAGCGTACTCTGGATCGTTCACGGCCGGTATAATCCCCTCAATTACAGTAAGCTGCTTTGGTTCGTCGTCTGCCACGTCCCACACGATGATCTTGCCATCTGCGCCGCTTGACGTCTGTAACCAAGAGTGGGTTTTACATCAAAATTTACATAAGAGTAGCACCGTACCAAGAGAGAGCCGGATGGATGCCATGTAACTTTGCGAACTGCTTTCGAGTGTCCTTTGAGGAGCGTGACTTTGCTGGTGTTTTCAATGTCCACGAGTTTAACGCTTGTTTCACTGTAGAATAAAAGGCGTTAGCGGTTGAAGCTCCAGATAAATGGCAGAATATGGCTCCGGGCTAGAATATGGCCGTGCCAGCAAACAATCCAGCGCAGAGCATGGCGAGAGACGGCGCAAACGAAAGAGACAACGTACTCGGATGTAACGGCAATCCTGGTACCCTTCGGATCAACGGCGAGTGCGCGAATAGCGACGCCGACCGCGCTTGTGACCATGCCCTGCAGCTCGACCTTTCCCTTCGCGTACTGCCTCACTTCCGAATCCTCGCTACCTGAGAACCACGAACCTCTCTACGTCGCAATCAGCCACGCTCTATACACCACAAAAATACTACCCACCGCTGCAGCAACAGCTGTAATACCCTCGAGAGCTTCGACGGCGGCGTCAGGCTCCTGGTCGGTGCCCTGGTCTGTCCTCCATGTCCTGCAGAGGGAGTCGGCGCCGCCGGTGTAGATGTAGGCGCCGTCGGAGGAGAAGGCAAGCGCGGTGGCGCCCGGCTGGTGCGCGTTGTTGATGAGGGTCGTGCCTGCCATCGTGCACGGCGATGAGGAGGGCGGTGAAGGCGTGGAGGAAGGGGCAACTGTCACGCATCACACGTGGGGACGCGTCGGGTAACGCGTATGTGATTTCGCCCGTTTGGGCATCGGGCGGTCACCGTCACCCAATCCCGCTCACCTCGAGTCTCGCCGCTGTCGCTACGTCGGACGGTCTACATATGTCGTCTCAGGAGGAGAGCTCTGCCTCTCGCAAACGCGCAAGAGAAGAAGTCGTCGAGACTACACGCCACGAGTAGCTATGGTTTAAGGACGGCAACGTCGTCTTGCGCGCCGAGAACACCACATTCAAGGTGCACCAGAGCCTCCTCTCCCGCCAGTCGCCCGTTTGTAAGGATCTTTTCGAGCTTGGGCAACCTGTGGAGGAGGAGCAGATCGATGGTGTCCCAGTCGTTACGCTTCATGACTCGCCGCACGAGCTGGCGGATTTTCTCGATGTCATTTACAACGGGGCCAAGTAAGGAGACACGGTTTGACTCCAATGATAGTGGCTGTATACCCTGATGGCTTTTTAGGCACTTCCATAACGGAGAGAAGCCGCGCTACGCCCTCGTACAATCCCTCCTTCGCCTGGGCACCAAGTACCAGATTGACGAACTACGAGAAAGCCCTCCGTGCTCTCGAATCGTTTCTTCCCGGCACCCTAGAGCTCTGGGACCAAGCACGGCAAGAACCACCAATTCTGTACACCTCGGGCGACGTTATCGCCATGGTGAACATCACTCGCGAGTTAGACCTCCCAGCCCTTCGTCGACGAGCCCTGTATCTTTGCTGTCAGCTTCCAGGTCAATCCGTCATCGAAGGAATCGAAGGACCTCACGGCGTATTGCAGAGGCTTGGGCATGCAGATTTTGTTGCATGTTTCAACGCCCGTCCAATTCTTGCCACGGCGAGGGCCGGGATCATGAACACATGTTTACTGGAGCATTCGCAGGAATGTGAAGGGAATGGCAGACCCACTCCTTGCTGGAAGGCTGCACACAATGCCTACTATGTCAGCCCAATCGATTCAGACGAGGATTTCACGAATACTTTGGAAGATTTGACGCTGCCGACAAGTTGGTTGACTAGGGCGTTGCAAGGGAAGGAGGACAATATTCATGTTGCTTGCGCGGCGAACATAACTTCTCGTGTTACTCATAAACGTGCTCACGCGTTTCCCTGGATTATCGACGATGTGCTCCTTTGAAGGCGCGAGACCGCAGATGAATGCCTGAAGAAAGACCGGTCGGAACTGCGAAGGGCATACGAGAGTGTAGAGAGCTAGAAGGTATTATACGCGATCTCGTTATAGTTGGTGTGTCTTTCCACCCGTGTACCATATGATAGAACTTGATGTCCTATATTCCTGTCAAATATTTCTGGTAGACTAGCTATTCAGATATACATCAAACCTTTGGGGAAAGCCTCCTAGGTATTATTGCACAATTGGTACTTGGGGTTAGTCACTGAGGTTGCTGCCCGCGGAGCTTAAGAACCTCTCATTTGGCGGTACTTACATAGGAGCAAGCGAGAAATACTAACCTCAAATACTAGAGTCCACTTCCAGATCTGTACCCAGTCTTATGCATATGATTGTCACTTGTCTATACACTCCGTGCACTCACCACTGCCCCGATACTTCTCCCCAACATCTCCGTCGTCCTCTTGCGGCTGCATAACCTTGGCCACCGGTCCATCATACACCTTTCTCGCATGCACGACATACATCAATGCCGACAGCGACATGACAGCCACGAATATGACGATCGCCCAGTTCATTGTCGTCGGCGTCGGGTGCCGTGCCGCAGGCCAGAAGCCCCAGAAGAAACCCCAGACGGAGTATGTCAACGCGATGCTGTTCACCAGCACGCCGTACCGCCCCAAACCGCCACCTGTCGCGCCCTCGTCCACGTTACGCCCGAAGGGTCTCCACCGCGCGGGAACAAGGGGCTCGTTTCGCAGCCGCTTGAGGAGGACACAGAAGATGCTGATGGTGTATGTCGCCATGAGTGCCACAACGGAGATACTAAGGAACGCGTTGAACGCCGCGGCCGAGCCGATGTTGATGAGGCTGAAGACGACGGTGTAGAGGATGGTGACGATAATGGAGTTGACCGGCGCATTGTAGCCTGTATGGACTTTCCCAATGAATTGAGAGAACGGAAGGCCTTTGTCCCGGGCGAAGGCAAACGTCTGTCGAGAAGTGCTCGCCATGCAGGAGGTCGCGATGAACACCAGCAGCAAGAACAGGACGAACGTCAGGCCGGTCGCGCCCGCCGGCGAGGTGGTCATCTGGGAGAAGAGGTACACGATAGGGTAGCCGGTCGGGCTCGCGAGCGCATCCGCGGTGTTGCCGATGCAGAAACAGTACGTGACGAGGACGATGAGGGTTGGCGGCATGTTGGCGAGGTACGCCCACCACATCGAGCGCGGCACGACGAGGCCCGACTCTTGCGTCTCCTCCGCCATGTGTGCGGCGGCATCCTCGCCCACGAGTGCGAACATCGCGGTTACTTGGCCGATGAGCACGGCAACGCCGGGGTTGTTCCAGCCCGTGCCGTTGTCCTGGAAGGCCAAGAGCGCCTGGCTGCCCGACTGCTTCACAGGTGCCATGGCCCACATTGCCGCCACGAATGGCACGAAAGACACGTAATGTAAGACTGCAAAGATTCCTTCCAGGAGAGCGAGACTCTGTGCTGCGAAGACATTGAAGAGACCTATAAAAACAACTCAATAAAATTGATAGAGACATATTGCGGTAGCGTACTCACCGATGCCTGTGACAAACGCAACGCCAAGCAATGTCTGGTGCCATCTCTGAGGAATGTAATCCGGGCTGTTGAGCACAATCATAGCCTGCACTACTTCCGCGCACAGGAACGCGCTGACGAGGACGGCCTCTTGCCAAGCAAGCGTGCTGAGCCAGCCCGACGTATAGCTCAAGATCTTCTGGTATCTCCGCGGCGCGAACTCAGATACCTGCACAACTCAAAGAACATGTCAGCTACTTGTGTAAATAGACACTAATACTACGCACCCAGTGGTATTGCCCTCCAGCAGTAGGCGCCATGCTCGCCATCTCAGCAAGCGATAAGACGATGAACGACTGCCCGAAGTATCCCCAGATGCACGACCAAAGAGACCCGCCGTCCCGCCCGCGACAAGGGCCGGCGACGAGGCCAGGAGCAGCAGCTCCCATGTGCCCATCAAGCAGCTCGTGAGCGCCATCGAGGTCACGGAATTGAAGTTGCGGACGAACTCCTGCTTCTTGCCCATACGCTTCATGTCTCTATGGTCGTTGGCGGCGCCGTGGTAGACTACAGGCTCTGCTACGTCGTTGATACCGGAGGCCATGTTGACTGCCTCTTGTTTTTCGGACATGGTGGGTGTGCAGTGATGCCTGGCGACCCTGAAGATACCGGCCAGCTTCGCATTAAAAACGCAGAGGTGGTATTTAGACGTGTGACCTCGGGGAAGCTGATACTCAGTTCCACGTGCATCTGAGAAGCTGCTCGCAGCTGCGGGTGTTCCTCCGATAGGGCTCGGGAACGGTGGTAAGAGGATAGGCTTTGATTCCTTCACATACAAACGAGCAGAAGTCCCACGGAAGATGTGCATTACCGAGACAGTGCTTGGATAGGTGGATCGTAAAATCCTTCTTGAGAAAGGTCCTGCGTTTGGGAGAGGCAGAGATTATTACTCTATACAAAAACATCCGACATACACTCACCATGCTGTACCTCTCTGGGATCGTCTGAGGCAAAATCATCTTTGGGTCTGCAGGATGAGCACAAACAGATACCGCCAAAACCTGATATTCATGACTTCCACTAATTTCCGCGTCGTCTTGAAGATCCTATCGAGAAGACAGGCTTTTGCGTTGGAACTAGTCTCCCTAGGCAGAGTAGACAGACTCAGATGTGACGGACGGTCGTCTGTCTGACCGGACACTGGAGACATCGGTGATACCCAGAAAAAGCAACTCCGCCTTGTCACGCGCTAGACAACGGAGCGCCCAATTACGCCACGACGATACCGGTGGCGTAATGTTGACCTTAACCTACGAGGCTACAAACCCAGAAAATAAATTTGTAACTGCCACACGAGCTACGCCTGTGTCAAGTGGTCAGTGAGAAACAATCGATACCACTTCGCGTCTCGTACCAGCGTAGCTAATTGAGATCCGATCCTTTAGTTGTCAGAAAAGCGAGTGCCGAACGGAGTCTTCTGAGGAGACATATCCCTGTGATGCAAACCAGGTAAGCGTCGATCATAACCAGGTTATTGAAGACGTACCAGTGTGCAACTTTATTGTAGAGATACGCTTAGGGCGCTTCCTCCACGAGGTTTTCCTTCTCAGCCTTTCTGGGCTCGTCCTTGCACTTGCAGGTGAGTGCCTCGAGTTCCTCGCACTTGCTATTCCCCCCTGCGATGCCATAATCAAGGGCTGCAATCCGCAACCGATACTTTCTCCCTGACTTCACCATGCTTCTTGCGAATGTCGTTGACGCCTGTCTTGTCCTTCACCTCCATGGTAAGAAACTGCTGGGTGTGGTCTTCTACAATGCCCCGGAGGTCAGGGTTGTCGGCCGCCAGTCGCTCGTCTTCCGCCTTCATGTCCTCATTCTCCGTGACGAGATCCTCCAGCTTGGAGAAAGCTGCTTCGAGCTTAGCAAGAGCCCTGGCTACGAGTTCGCCCTTGTCTGCCTCCAGAACTACCACCTTGCCTGCTAACTCTTTGACTGTGAAGGTATTCACAACGCGCTCGGCATTCATTGTGGACAGCTTGGCCAGCAGCTGAGCGTTTTCATCCTCCAGGATAATGATCTCTTTGTTGAGAAAGACGATGACGTCATCAGCTGGTTCTCCTGTTCTCGCAGGTGCCGTCCTTGCATCGGACGTTTTCGCCGAGTAAGCACTCGCCAAATGTTAAGTCGTCCTCCTGCTCGTCGAAACTGAGTTCTACAAGAGCTTCAAGACAGGGGAGAAAGGCAGGAACTTGGATGATGTCTATCTGCCATAGTGAGGAATATGAGTGACTGTTCAAAAAGTGTGGCGCAGTCTACTAACCTCCAGAGCTTATAGCCTAGACGGAGCTTCCGCAGCGTCCAACTCATGCTCTGCAGCAGTGAGCGGCGACCCCTTTGAAGACTTGAGTGACGCCAAAACGATCCGCCGTTACTTCGTTACATAACAGCCGTACGGTCCCCTTCAGCGCCAGATGTGCCGCAAATGCGTGTGGCATCTTCAAGGGCAACAGCGTCGCTGACTTCAAGTGGAATCATTGCTAGCCCAGTGCGAGTTGAGAGAAGGAGTCGAGCCGTGTCGACATGTTCGTTAGCGGGAGGGGTAACACCGTGCATGGTCGCGGGGAGTCTGAGCGAGGGATTGGTTGGTGCTGAGGTGTACGCTGGAAGTTGTGAAAGCAAATGGTGGCTCACCTCGAGGGCTCGCCGTTGTATCGAGAGCAGCAGTGACTGCCAGTCTCAGGTCAGGTAGACTCGAGGGGTGCCTGGCGTCTTACGATACAGCAAAGTAGAAGAACGTTTTCTTCATTTCTCCGAAGAAATTGCATGGTATTGAGTGGATGATGGGAGATTCAAGTTCAGGTGTTGGCCGGCAGTAAGAGTTGAGAGAGGCGGGACACCCGCCGTCTTGCCCGACATGCGCACTTAGGTAAGCGCTCCGTCGCTCCGCCTTTGGGGCCGGCGGCAAGCGCCGCATCTTTTCCCCGTCCCGCCAATGACAGCTGCAATCCAAGCCCTAAGAAAAGCTGAGAAATCGCCGTGACAAGCAGGGTCGCTCGCTCGACTGGTAGCGACCATAGTCTCCGCTAAATCCTCTCGGGCGGCGTGTCTCTTGCAGCCCGTATATACTAAACAGCACTTTTACAGTGAAACGGGCATCAAGTTGGCCAACGTGGAAAATAACAGTCTTCATCTGCTTCTAGGACAAAAGAGCGGTTAGAAGAGCGGGATGGCATCCCAACGTTTTATATCAGTACGTTCTCGCTCTCAGAGGACTTCTTTACCCAGCTGAAATTTGGATGTAGACGTCACGTCGAGCCGCAGAGCCCCGCCGCTATAGCTGCCCACTCGTACAAGATGCAACTTTACGTACCTATGAACACCTTCTGTCGAGACGAGTAGTGAGGCTTTGATATGCAGTATTGCGAGATGGTATGCCTACTGAGACAGCCACACCAACACACCCCGCTTCATCGCGAAGCGCAGCATCAAGTTCAAAAATGAGACCAAAGCTATTGAGCTCGCAAATGGCACCAATTACTATATTTCGTCCGGCTTCATCTCAAAAAAACTGCCCACGGGCTCACGGTTATGCTTACGCTTGATGCAGCAGCATATCCGTACGTTTCCTTCTGTCTTTTCTCCGATTTCGTATTGGTGGCTCACGAGGGTGATGCATTAGATTAACTGGCAGGCGACACTGCCGAACTTTCAGATCTCCTTCGGCTGCGTCAAGCAATCTGGCTTCGGAAATATATGCGCGAGTCTGCGTTCAAGCGAACATTCAGGCCAAGGGGTCCGTGTCCGCTTGGCCTGAACCTCTAAGCTTTTACGCCGATGTTCGTGCACCTGGAACTCTCGAACTGGAGTAAAGGATGTCTAGTATCAGAGTGCGTGAGTATAGGTCTTCCAGCACCTAGCGGTCATCTGCACTTTATGCTGTTCTTTTCCCGAATACCCGGAAAGAGCGGGATGTGCTTAAGTGGTCAGCTTTGCTCTTGCCATGATTGTACCATGCCTTACTCAGTCACTTAGCAGTGTGTGTCATCACGCGCAAGCGGTAGTGCTCTGTCACCCTTTGAGGCTTTCCATGTCAATTCCATCCCCTAACTTCGAAGGCCAACCCCGTGCGAACCCGCTTGCCGCGACTGAACGTCTAGCCTCGCTGGGCGTCTGCTTGTCGCTGCTGACATCAAGCTACCAAAACGGACCGCGCTGAGCCGCCACAACTTGTCCGTCGCCTGGATGCCTAACTGGATGCCACTTCCACACAACACC
>JAKOGH010000562.1:0-14827 GCA_024811115.1 Terana coerulea
TCAGGGAGCATTCTGGGTAGTACAATGGCACGGGGAGGATTCTGGGTGCTACAATGCAACTACAATGACGCAGGGATGACGCAATGGCGACCGGGCTTCCCTGCCATCGCGCTCTCTCCGCTCCTCTCGCCCTCCGTCGCCGTGCTCCTCTCCCACCGAAAACACGGTCAATGCGACGCTACGACTCCTCTACGGCCAGGACGCGACGGTGCTGCACATGCGCAGAACGGGACTCGGGCTGGATCGCCCGCTGCAGGTGCGTCCTTGTCTGCCCGGCAACCCAGCCGCTTGCTCGCGGGACGGCGTTCTGGCCGCCGTTTGCGCTGCGAGCACGAACCTGTGCGCGCTGTAGTCTCCATGTGGGGCGGGTCTGAAGGCGCGTTGAATACTGTGTATGCGGACTTACCTGTTGGTGCGCATTCTGCCAGGAATCCGCCCTAACCCGCTCATTCGTCGTCTCGCGCGCGCAGAGACAACGGCGCACACGGAGGCGTGCCCGCGGTCTTGCTCGCCGGAGCTCGACGTGTCCCGACTTCGTCAAACGGCCGCCTCCGGCGTGAGTCCACCTCGCCCGCCTCCTTGCGCGTGCAGCTTGCAGATGCATTCTTAGTGCGCGTAGACACGCTTCCGCGACCCCCGCTCGCGGGACGGCGTTCTGTTGCGTCTTCGCTGTGCGGGCGCCTATTCGCATGCTGCATGCGAGCCTTGCTTCGCGCCCGGTACGTCGCGTTTCTTGCAATCTGTTTGGCGTGAGACGGCATTGATGGGCGTATTAGGGCGCTCTTCGCGTCGTGTGCGAAGGGGAGGCGAGGATGACGAGATACAGCGTCCTCGGCGCAGACGGTCCCAGCACCGTGACGCCGTCAAGCTGTAGCGGAGATGCTGCCGTTTGACACAACGGGTTGACTCGACGCACGGCTGCGACGACGGGCCTTGGTACTGGCTACAGCATGATGTCGCCGCCCTAGACGCTTCGACGCCGCCCCGCCGTTCTCGTGTCGATCCCCACGTCTCCGCCCCCGCAAATGGCGCCCGCGCACCGCCACCCGCGACAGCCAGGGGCACCGGCAGTCCGGCGTCGTGGCCTTGGCCGCGGGAAGCATTTCTATAGCGGCATCGCGATCTGGGCAGGCGGTCAGAACATGGAGGCAACGCGAGTGCAAGAAGGCGGCGTACCCCGGTGGCACAATGACCCCCGTGGACGGCGGGGAAGTACGCTCAGGCTGTATCCCCGTGCGCTGTGCGGACAGAGGGCGGCCGGCGGACGGCGATCTGTCGTGTCTTTGCGATCCTGGCGACCTCGTCAGCACGCGGACGGCTTGCACCCCAAGGACGGGACATACCTGGACGGGACGGCCTTCAGCGCACGCGGACACCGCTCGAATCTGTCGCTGCGACGGCCCCTTCGTCCTCCCACGCCGCTCGCCGCTCGCCGCTCGCCGACGCCGTTCTGCCCTCTGCGCAGCACGCCTCCTTCGCGCGCTCAGCGCACCGCGACGGAACCGTCCCGCCGACGGCACGACGGCACGCGCAGCATCGCACGGCCTGTTTTGTCGCTGCTGGGCGACGTGCGTGCGTTCGCAGGCGTTCGCGCGCGTCCCCGCCGCCGGCCGCCGTGGCGCCGCGCGTCCTGGCGCACCTCAAGAGACGGCTGCTGAATGCACCGTCGACACGTCGCTCGCCGTCGCCGTGCATCTCCCCAAGCCGCCCGCCCCCTCACGCCGCGTTCCGGCCGTCGCTCGTCGCCGACGCGCCGTGTCTGTGCGGTGTGTGTCGCTGCGTCAGCGGCGAGAACAACGGGGTCTCTGGGCGGCGACGTACTGTTCGGTGGCAGCATGCCGGCCATGAAGACAGCCTCAGGATCCAGTATGAGGGAGAAGGCCGACGCCTGGGCGGGGCTCGCGACTGCATCCTGTAGACGTGGTGGCTCCGTACGGGGTCGTCGAGAGCAGGCAGCGACGGCATCTCGCGGCGACACTCGCGGCTGCATCCCGCGGGCGTGGTGGCTCCGTATGGACTCGGAGCCCCTGGATTCCGACTATGCGACGGTGCCGAAGTGCGCGCGCCTGGGAACGCGTCGCGACGTGACGGCGTGGGTGTCTCATTGCGGCACTCGCGGCTGCGTCTCGCGGGCGTGGTGGCTCCGTGTGGTCTCAAGGCCGGTAAAAATGAACCTGGAGCTGGTGCCGACACGCTCCTGCTTGAGGGCTTGGCAACAACGGGCGGCGAGGAGCACCTCAGAGCGGCACTCGCGGCTGCATCCCGCGAGCATGGTGGCTCCGTATGGACTCGCAGTCCCTGGATTTCGACTTCGCCATCGCGCCGACGTGCATGAGCCTGGGAGTGCGCCGAGAACAGGCGGCTGGGGTATCCGAGTGCGGCATTCGCGGCGGCATCCCGCGGGCACTATGGCTCCGTATGGACTCAGAGTCCGCAGAAATCGACATGAAGATGATGTCAGCGACCTCTCGCTCGCGAAGCGGTCGGCAACGGGCTGCGACGGCGTCTCAGAGCGGTACTCGCGGCTGCATCCCGCAAGCGTGGCGGCTCCGTACGGGCTCGGGGTCCCTGGATTTCTGCTTCGCGATCGTGCGGACGGGCATGAGCCTGGGCACTCGTCAAACACGGGGAGCGGCCACATCTCGGGGCGGTATTCGCGGCTCCATCCCGCCAGCGTGGTGGCTCCGTACGGGCTAGATCTGTGTGGATTTCGACTCCGAGTTAGCTTCGACACTGCGACACTGTCCTACCCGCGGACCTGGCCAGCGACGACGGCGAGTTTGCGACTACGATGTACGTGCTTCGCTTGGTGTACGCGCTGCTGGACAGCACTAATTTTCGCTCGTGTAGAACACCAGTCACAGTTGACAGTGGTGTGACTTGGACTGAGCTGAGTTTCTTCGGGGGCGGCCCTCGCGGCTACATCTCGCGGGAATCGTGGATCCGTACGATCTCGGCCTGCATGAGTCTAAGTCGGCATCCGGCAGTTGTCGGCTGGAGAGCGGGTGACCGTATCTCGTCGCGGCCTTCGCAGCTCGGTCCCGCGGACGCTATGGCTGGTCTGCGAGTGGATGAATTTCAACTTCAGGGACGGCTTCGACGTGTTTCGGTCTGCAGCAGCGGCTAGCAAGAACGATACAGGCACGCATTTCGCTTGGTACGGCGTTGTAGTCTCTGGATTCGGACGTCACGATGGGGCCGACGCATCCCAGCCTAGCGACTCGTCAAGAGCGGGCGGCGACAGCATCTCGCGTCAGCGCATCTGTACCGTGGTGACGCCGTATGGGCTCAGAGTCCCCGACTTTTGGCCTCGCGATGGTGCCAAAGCGCGCGAGACGAGAAACGTGTCGAGGCCAGATTGCGTGGGTATCTCGTAGCGACACTCGCGGGCGCTGTGGCTCTGTATGGACCCGTGGTCCCTGAATTTCGACTTCGCAAGGGTGCCGACGTGCATGAGCCTGGGAACGCGTCAAGAACAGGTGGCTGGGGTGTCCGAGAGCGGCATTCGCGGCTGCATCCCGCCAGCGTGGTGGCTCCGTATGGACTCGGAGTCCCTGAATCTCGACTTCGCGATGGTGTCTACATGCACGAGCCTGGGACCACGTCAAGAGCAGGTGGCTGGGGTATTCGAGAGCGGCATTCGCGACTGCATCCCGCCAGCGCGGTGGCTCCGTATGGGCTCGGGGTCCCTGGATTTCTGCTTCGCGATCGTGCCGACGTGGATGAGCCTGGGCACGCGTCAAGAACAAGCGGTTGGGGTGTCCGAGAGCGGCATCCGCGGCTGCATCCCGCCAACGGTATGGCTCCGTATGGACTCGGAGTCCCTGGAATTCGACTTCAAGCTTCAAGCTCGTGTCGACGGGCTGAGGAATGTAGACACTCATCGAGAACGGGCAGCGGCGACATCTGAGAGCGGGATTCGCGGCTGCATCCCGCCAGCGTGGTGGCTCCGTATGGGCTCGGGGTCCCTGGATTTCTGCTTCGCGATCGTGCCGACATGCATGAGCCTGGGAACATGTCAAGAGCAGGCGGCTGAGGTGTCCGAGAGCGGCATTCGCGACTGAATCCCGCCAGCGTGGTGGCTCCGTATGGGCTCGGAGTCCCTGAATTTCGACTTCAAGATCCTGCCGACGTGCTCGAGAATGGATATTCGTCCAGGACGGGCAGTGGCGGCATCTCAGAGCGGTATTTGCGGCTGCATCCCGCCAGCATGGTGGCTCCGTACGGGCTCGATTTGCGCGGATTTCGACCCCGAGTTGGCTTCGACACTGCGACACTATCCTACCCGCGGACCTGGTTAGCGACGACGACGAGTATGCGACTTCGATGTACGTGCTTCGCTTGGTGTGTGTGCTGGACCGCGCTGATTTTCGCTTGTGTAGAACACCGTGCCGAGTTGACAGCGGCGTGAACATGGACTGAGCTGAGACTTTTCGGGGGCGGCCCTCGCGGCTACATCTCGTGGGGATCGTGGCTCCGTACGGTCTCGGCCTCCATGGGTCTAAGCCGGCACCCGGCGTTGTCGGCTCGCGGACGGATGACCGTATCTCGCGACAGCGTTTGCAGCTTGGTCCCGCGGACGTTATGACTGGTCTGCAAGCCCCTGAATTTCGACTTCAGGGATGGCCTCGACGCGTTTCTATCTGCGGGAGCGGCTAGCAAGGGCAATACAGGCACACATTTCGCTTGGTACGGCGTTGTAGTCTCTGGATTGGGACGTCACGATGGGGCCGACACACTCTAGCCCAGCGACTGGTCAAGAGCGGGCGGTGACAGCATCTCGCGACAGCCCTCGCATCTGCATCCTGCGGGCGTGATGGCTCCGTATGGCCTCGTAGTCCCAGAATGTCGGCCTCGCGATGGTGCCAAAATGCGCAAGGCTGGGAACGGGCCGAGGCTTGGTTGCGTGGGTCTCCCGTAACGACACTTGCGGCTGCAGCTCGCGGGCGCTGTGGCTCTATACGGCCTTGGAGTACCTGGGTATCAACTACGCGATGGTGCCCGACGCGCGTAAGCATGGGAACACGTCAAGAACAGGCGGCTGGGGTGTTCGAGAGCGGCATTCGCGGCTCTGTCCCGCCAGCGTTATGGCTCCGTGTGGACTCGGAGTCCGTAAATGTTGACTTCACGATCGCGCCTACGCACTCGAGAACGAGCACTCGTCGAGAATGGGTGGCAGCGACATCTCAGAGTGATATTTGCGACTGCATCCCGCCAGCGTGGTGGCTCCGTATGGACTCGGAACCCCTGAATGTCGACTCCGAGTTGGCTTCGACGCCGTCCTACCCGCGTACCTCGCCAGCGATGACGGCGGGTTTGCAATGCAACTTCGGGGTACGTGCTTCGTCCTGTGCGCGTGCCGCTGGACCGCACTCATTTCGCTTGTGTAGAAAACCGTGCCCAGCCGACGGCGGTGTGAACTTAGACTGAGCTGATGGATGTCAAGGGCCGCGCCCGCGGCTACGTCTCGCGGGGGTTGTGGCTCCGTACGGTCTCGGCCTCAGTGAGTCCAAGTCCAAGACCACGTCGGCGTCCGGCAGTTGTTGGTTCGAGGGTGGATGACGGCATTTTGGGGCGGTGTTCGCAGCGCGGTCCCGCGAGCGTTATGGCTGGTCTGCGAGTCCGTGAATCTCAATTTTAGGGATGGTCCCGACGCGTTTCAGTCTGCGGGAGCGGCCGACAAGGGCGATAAAGGTACGTATTTCGCTTAGTCGAGCATTGCTTTGTCGTGTTGATTTCTTTCCAGGCTCTTGCGCTAGCAACAATCATCACGGAGCAAATAGAAGCGACAGCGACTGCGTGGGCGTCCTTCAATGCACTTTCAACGGAGTACGGGCGGTCAATGAATGAACATCAATAGCCTGATGCGCGGACGAGGACATATTAATAATAATGGCCAGCAGAGGGTGGTTGAAAGCTTTGCCTGGACGTGAAGTTGAATGATGGCGAATGAATCCTGCGGTGAAATCCCGCCCATGACGATACTGCTCCACTGCCACGGAGCTCTGTTGATTGGACTTCAGGGTCAAATTTGGCGCACTTAAGCGTACCGAAGTGGTCAATGACATTGAGGGCTCTGCAAGTACACGGCTTGCTTGATTTTGTATTGCTTTTACATCATGGCGTTGAATATATTTATCTCACCAAAATTGGACTATTTGGGAAACGGACCATCTGCAAATCGTCTGTCTCCTAATTAGCCTTTCCATAATTTAGATTCCTCCTTTTCCAGCTTCTGATGTTATTCAAGTGAAACTGAATATATTAATTAGAGAAAGAACAAGACAAGGCCAGGCCCCATCCCGGCCGCATCGAGCAGGGCTCCAGACTCGGACTTGGATATTGCTGACAGGAGCTAACCGTCTCCAGTACGCAACCATCCATTTTGGTAAAGATCAACGACAGCGTGAGAAATCCTCACATGGCACTTCGGCATGCTCGGTACTCAGTATTCAGCACTCAGCACTCACAGGCCTGCCAAAATTTCGCCAAAATTAACAGCAAGCTACGTAACCAATCAAGGGCCTACGGTGACTCTATCACAATCTCCGCCGTCTTAATGTGATCCTGGCGTGTCTTCCTCTTGGACCGCGTTGCACGAGGGCGGTACGGACGCGTGACGAACGCATCCGCTCGCTTGTCGCACCCCCACCGCCGTGCCGTTGGACAAAACGCCTTAGGCCCGAGTCCGTCGGACTCTGCGCGAGTGAGCTTCGCAAAATAGATGCGCCCACCCTCAAAGCCGGCGTGAATCCGGTTCAGCTCGTCGAGGCACCCGCTGTCTTGCGGATTGCCGAAGGCAATGTCAGCCGGCCAGCCGCGCACTGTCAGGCCTTTGTGAAGCCAGATGATCTGGTTGTCACCGAAGGAGGTCACGGCCCAGGTCATCCGACTTCTTGGGACACCGGACACTTCGGCTGCCAAAACGGGTTGTCAGCAACATAGCCTCGAATCGAATGGCATGACATACACAAGAGGCGGCCAGCAAGCAGATTAATTCTGCGGCGTAGTGTGCGGACTTGACCTTTATACGACGTCACTGCAGAGTGCTCGAGTTAGAGACTGAGCACTAGCAAACATTGACCCAAGCACTCACCTGATGTGACTGTCTTGCCCCGCTTCGACGCTGTCTTTTGTCTTTGAGCTTCAAGCAGTTCTTCTTGCAGCCGAACGTGCTCTTCAAGCGTGATGGATGCGACGGTACGACGTGAGGTAGGAGACATGTCAGAACGGCTGTTTGGCGGTAAGTGCCCATTCCCTCACTTAATTTATACCGAGAAATACACACTCAAGTCCCAGGTTCGTCTAGTCTTCGCAAAGTGGTTTGCGATGCTGCCGTGGTATCTCCTTGCCTCAAACAGATGGTGCAAAGGCCGGATGTTTGAGACGTCGGTGTGGTTGCAGCCGAAGTCTCTTGAACCAGCCACAAAAGGAAGATGTGCACCACAGCGGCTGCTTCCTAATACTGAGACGACATGATCGTGATATAAACACCGTCCAATCTTGACGTTCAGTGGGCGTATCCTAAAGTATTTGCCGCCCCCACGTTCAGCGAGAGACTACTCCCCGCGTCTTTGTCAGTTTTCTACGCTTTGACGATCCTACAGTAGCTTAGCGTGAGGTCGTGGATACCCTGGGGCACGGCGCACGTACATACTTGCATCAGACACGCGATCGCATTCCCCTCACAGATGACATCCCACCGGGACCCTCGCCGCCTCGCAATCATTGGCAGAAGGCCGCAGCCGGCGAATTGAGAGGTAAACGGAGCTGCGTTAAAACGTCTTGCTTCTCTGGGCTTTCGCCAATATTCCGGTTTGTTGAATGAGCTTGACTCGGAGCTTGAAGGTCGTATACGTGGCGACTTCCACTCGTAGAAACTACGTCGCCGCGGTTACTGCAGTTGCAGTCCAGTTTCACATCAACCTGACACGTAGCCACATAGAGATGCGCGTGAACAAAACGCCATCTCAGGTGTCTGTTTCAATGGTTGAGAGCAAGCGACGTGGGTGGGTTAACGCCGACGCCACAAAGAGCCGAATTGCCAGATCCGAAATCGACGCGGGCGTCTAAGCGCTTCCGGGCTGCTCTCACGTTCAACATGCTCAATCCTCCGCAACCGTGTCAACTGGCCCAACACTCCGTCTCGTCCCACGTATTGGCGAGAGCTGCATGCTGGAAGATACTCGAATATGGGAATCTGGACGGCTAGCCTGCGGCAGCAATAAGTGCCCTAAGCAGGAGCGAGTCGCTCAAGTTCCCTGAACCCGACTTGGCCAAGTCCTGCAAGCGGTGTTCAGATGTCTCCAAACTAGCGGCGAGGGTGATTAGAATATACGAGGACCCGTAGCAACGATCAAGCAAGTAGAAAGAGCGGAAGCGCTACTTGTTTGTCACCGTCTATCCTGCGGCCCGCTTCTACTGCCACGCGGCCCTCTGTGCCTCGCAACACCTGCTTTTTGGAGCGCAGGCACCATCTTCAGCGGGCGTAAGGTTCTTGTGGCCGACGTTGCATATTCCCTCACAATCCCGAAGGATTTGATCCGTGAGCTTGGTTCCTGTCTGCTTGCGCTTTGCCGATGCTCATTAGTTTTGTTCTCATTTGGCAGCGAACTGCAGATCCAATTGAATACATGCACACGGAGAGCGCACGTCCAGCCCTCTGTGGTCCGCGCATGCGGCACAGTACGAAAGCGGCCAGTCGTCAGCATTGCGCATTAGAAGCCTAGCCCGACCCTTGCGCTCGGGTCGTTGTGCGCTGTCGTCGCTGCCAGATTCATCGGCGGCCTGGCTAGGGAACGCTTACCTAGTACGGATGCATGCTGTAATCGGTGGGGAAGCCGGCCACGAATCAAGTCAGAACCACCCTACCGTCGCCGCTCGTGGTTGACGTGCTTGCTGGATGAAGGCAAGAGGCTAATCCATGTCACAGTCGACAACTAACCAATATAAAATTAACTCAGACTGATGCGTCTCGGCTCAATCGCAGTTTGAAAAACGCGCCAACGTTGCAAGCGAGCTGATTTACGCCAGCATCTCAGCTCGCCCGCCGTGCCTAGAGCAGACTGGACTGAGGAAGCGCAAGCAGGACGCGCAAGCAAAGGCAGATTGCGCCGATTCCGTCTTCAGCAAGGCTGATCGGTTTCATCTGTGAGTTTATTTCAATGTATGTTCAGACTCAAGCCTCTAAAGCATCGCTCACACATATCACAGGGGATTTGCACGCTCGCGCACAGGCTCGTTTATTACTAGCGCAGCAACTGCGTCTCGGCGTGTTCAATGCCGATCGCATTTGCTACCAAGCGCGCGGGCGTTGTCGCGTGCTGCGCAGCGTTAGATGCTTCTGAACAGGGTCTCGTCCTCGGGTCGCCACTTACCATTGACCTCACCAAATCAATCGGCGATTTAGCCGATGCACGTCTGGCTGAAACGCACGCATCCCGCGAATGGGACGCCCGCGGCTTCAAGCGAGGTAGATGCCCCCTCGCCGATGTCGATGGTGCCATCGCACTGCCGTCAAGACAGCCAGTCCCGCAAGTGGGACCTCCGCGCTGTGAGCGAGTAGCTGCCTTGGTATGTTATTTAGGGTTTTAAATTTCCCAGACATGTATCTAATTATACCTTTTACGGACCTCTGCAGACGTTTTCCTCTATGATTTAAGACATGCGACGCGCAGGAGATTCATCCCGGACGGTGCTAGCACTAAGTGCAAGCGAGACGCAAGATTTATGTCATAACGAAAAACTGACCGACGTGGCATCAATGCGACCAAGGACATCTCGATCTGCTCACGACGCTGCAGCCGAAGCGACTCAACACGCGAACGGATTCCCGCTGGCGTCACACTCCACCCGCCAAGCCTCAGACTGACGCGTCTAGACGCCACCAGCCGGACCAGGAGAGGCAATGTAAGGCACACGAAGCACAAGAAAATCCACAGCTCGCCTCTGCGCCATCATTCAACGTCACCGGTGAGTTATCGCGATACGGCCTTACCATTTTACTCATCGCCGTGAATCTTGCACTTGCACACAGAGCTACTTGTCGGCGGCGCAATAACGGTATCCCGGCGCGCTGTCTGGAATTTGCTACAGCCCGTGTGTCCTACGACACGCATGGGTGCTCGCCGTCGCGTCATGTAGAATCTCAGATGGCTCCGAACAGTCGGGGAATCGGGTGAGCTCCGGCGAGCAGCCCTGACGGCGCAGTCTTACGCGGCGCAACAACGCGATCCGACAAAGTTGGAGGCAGTGCGTGGAGTCGACAAGAAATGCCCGTCATTTGGACACCCGACGGCGCCGCCGCCTTCTCGGTGGAGCCTCTATGCCGACGCTGGTGTACTGGCATTGGGATTGTTCCATGGTGCGCACTTATGCGATCTGTCCGTCGCGCTTTCCGGGGTCTATCTGGCGCTGACATTTACTGTATTCAGGAGCCGTCCGACAGTGTACTCTGTCCGACGCGCGTTGCGAATCCGCGCAAAAACGTCCAAGATCTGCGCGCCCGTTGCGGTCGATGCTGCGCAAGTTAGCGGGACATTGCGCGGTGCGCTTTAAATGTTGGTGAGTGGGATTTATTTTCGTTTCGAGCTCTCCGCTGAATTGGAACAACAGCACAAACGGATTTCTGAAACGCGTCGGGCAGGGTCCGTATCTCCGCACCAAGGCTGCGTGGGGCGCCGACAGCGTCGCAAATATCGTGTATTTCTGAATGGAGTCTTCTATTTGCAGCGGCGTCCGTCATGAGGTACAGGAAGGTTAGCGAGAGCGTGGAAACGACATAGCGAGGGACGGAACCGGCCCAAGAAGAGACAATACGCGCCGGAGCGCACGGGGATAAAAGCCACCCGCGAAGACGTGATCTCCCCACCACTCCACCGCTCTGCTTTCACACCCGTTCTCCCTCTCGCCTCCCTCCTCTCTCAGTCGCCGTGCCCCGAGACGGACCTCGTCGTCGCCTTCACCATGCTCGTCGACGGCTGCCTCCGTCGAGATCGCCGTCAAGGCCGTTACTCAAGTAAGTAGTGTAAATGCTTCACCTTTGCCCTCGTTGATTTATTTCTGATCACACTTCGTAGGATAGCATTGAGGGCGAGCAACGTTGCGCCGCCGTCTCACCTTGCGGTTGTCCGGTCAAGTCGTGGTGCGGCGTGCAGAAACGCGCTCACGATGTCGCCGCCGGGCTACAAGCCGTACCGCGCGCAAGCGAGTACGTTCTGAGCTGCTTTGCTATGTCGTTAGCTGACTACCAATTACTTCCAGTTTCATTCTATTGTATACGAGAGCGCAGCTCTACGCTGCGTGCGGTGTTGGCTCTAGGATTTAGCGTGCGGCTTCTGTGGTATGTGCTGCTACTGACTTCATAGCTAGAATTTGCACTGATGCTACATTGTGACAGCATATTTTATTTAGTCTTACGACGTTGACGATGCGGCGTCATCTATGGGCAGCGATAGATGGCTCTCGCACCCGCTTTCCCTTGTCCGCAGTGGGCGAAGTCCGCGCCGACTTGTCACCAGCGAGAGCTTAGGAAGACGGTCACAGCGCCGTAATAACCGGCGCTGCTGATCATTTACTCCGACGTACCGGTGGGTATTTTACTTTCGATCTAAACCTGTTACTCAGACTAAAAGACTATTGAATTATGCTTCTGGGGCCGTGTAGACTGTGCCCGCGGCACTTGCGTTTGGAACGGGAAGATGCCCCATGACTGCCGTCGTCTACGAGGACGGCTGGCGAACATTACGTGGATGGTGCCCGCGCTATGTCGGTATCGCAAGCGGGTGACGACGGACAAACGGGGAAATTATGGTCGGCTACCCCGTGGTCGTAGACTCGTACGTCGCGTTCTTACAGGGAGATTATGCCGGATAAGTGGCTGTCGGACTACACCATGTACGCTGGCGTACACAGTCTCTTACATCTAGTGTCTCGGTATTGCACACCAGATAGTAGTGTGTTGTAGTATTGTACCGGCACCTTCAATATATCTGTTTATCATTTATGCGCCCCACATTCTTACCCAAGCACTCCATTTGAGTGCGCCCTTGTGCGTTTGTTGATTCCCTCTACCGAGTCCGAGTTCAAGATGACTATCACCGTACCATGCAACACTTACCCTCACGAATGTCACTTGGCACCAACTTGGCACCATCCCCACGTCGGCTTCTATGTACTGCAGTATAGTACGTACGTCTGACTTGTGCCGTCCATCCCATCTCAGCCTCGGAGGCATACGCACGATTACCTTACTTATGTAGTATAGACTTGAGTGCTACGGTCGTTCCACTTGCATCAACTCTTTGTATGTTATTCAGTACTCCACATTCCTCATGTCGCCCATCCCATCTCAGCCTTGGAGGTGCATGTCCGATCATCTTACTCATGTAGTATAGTGTTATTAGTAGTACTTGTGCCGACCGATCGACGCTTTGTATGTTACTTGGTGATCTACTATATCCCTCGGCTTGCCGTTAGTGAATGGCAAGGGTAAACCCTCTATGCTTAGAGGCTAACCCTTACCCTTACCCTCCAAAACCCTTACCCTTATGAAGGGTAAGGGTTGAAGGTTACCCTTCAAACCCTTGCCAAAATAGGTAGAAAATGGGGCTTTGAGTGCTTTTTTGTTTACTTATAATGTTAGCCTTCTATTTGAGTAGCTCAGATTGATATAGAAAGCATTCACAACACTTGCAGCCCTATCCAGCAACATGTCTGGTATTTGCATGCAGACCTCTGCCAGATGAGGGTTAATTTTTCAACCCCCTTACCATTACCCTCTATACCCTTACCCTTAACCCTCGGAGGGTTTGCAAACCCTGCCTATCACTACTTGCCGTCCATCCCATCTCAGCCTTGCACGCATGCCGTCTTATGACTTTATATATAGTGATATAGAGCCTTAACACTACTTCGGTCGGATTTCGGACTTGTCACATAGTACAGTACTATATACCACTCACGCTCTGCTGGTCACTGCTTTTACTAGTAGTACACTGGCATGTG
The DNA here is from genome assembly GCA_024811115.1 of Terana coerulea. Taxonomy (NCBI): domain Eukaryota; kingdom Fungi; phylum Basidiomycota; class Agaricomycetes; order Polyporales; family Phanerochaetaceae; genus Terana; species Terana coerulea. The sequence continues at coordinate 13,006 of JAKOGH010000562.1, forward strand.
CATACTCCACTTACACACAGAAAAGTAAACATATTTATTATTGATACTACCTCTACATACATGTACGGACAACAGACCAATTAATATGAATGATCAAGGACTCGCCAAGCACCATGGGCACCGCCAACCATTAACAAGTCAGATAGGACTTGAACGGGACGGCGGCCGTCCCAGGCACTCGCGAGTTCCGTGACGGTTACCGAGTTTATTGCGCCCGATGATGAGCGGCGTGAGGAGCGTCTCGTTGCTGGCGCGTGCGGTGGCCAAGCCTGAGCTTGCGGACGCCGCGTCCTCTTCCGTGTGAGGAGACCGGTTCTCCGGCCGGGACAAAGTACAGGCTGGCGTCGAGAGGGTCTGACGTCGTTTCTCGGCTTGATGCCACTTTGGGCTCCCACTTCGGGAACGGTGCGAGTGGTGCGAGAGGGGGCATTGGGAACTGGAGGATTGGCGGTGAAACAACCTGCCTGAAGTGCGTGTTGAAGAATTGTGGCAGGATCGCTGAGGATATTTAGTATGTTGAGAAGGTTGCTGGCTGCTGTGGAATGAAGGAAATGCTTACAGCTGGGCTTCGGATTGATGAATCTGTTCTCAAAACGGAGTAGAACAAATCCTCCAGAAGCGTGTACACGTGAGGCATATCCTCAGCCTGTTGTGTAGCAGGTTCTGTGGATGATAAATCACGGCGAGGACTGCCTATATCGTCTTTGAAATGAGCATGCAGAGGCTCAGTAAACCACTGTGGCAGCACCGGGAAACGCGCATCTACATGCGGCTGGTAAGCTCTCTTATGCACATTAAAAATGAGTGCTAGCGTACCTTGTTGTATGACTTCTATGGCTCCACCCGGCGATAAAATCCTGTTGAGCTCCTGGAGCGTAATTATATATCACCTCAGAGATCCTGCATCCTTTCTGGGCGGAACTCACCTCAAAGAGTGCGTCCCACTAGCAGGAGGAAATGAGTATATCATGGGGGTGAATGAAAGTATACGTGCCTTATCCTCCGGTACGCCAAGAGCTATACCCTCCAAGTGGATATAGTCGAATTCATTATCCGCGAAAGGCAGAGGAAACTCTAAGCTTTGCTGGTGTAAGCACACAACACAGACAGAAACGGAGTCAGACCACAAACAAATTTCCGTGAACCCATTTGATGCGACTCGCGATGAGCGGGTCTACCAAAGAAAGCTGCACTTGAATGTCCAGCAAGTCAAAGCCGATAAATGTGCACTCTGGTAAGTACTTGGCAGTATCTACCACCCAGTCACCCAACTGTAACCAAATTCAGCTCTAGTACAGGTGATAGGTGACAGCCGTTTAAACAGTAGACCGCTTTGACGCGCATTTCCAGCTCCTAAGCAAATATAAGACCGTTTTCACGATTTGCTTTCAACTGTCCTTGTGTTTGCTTTTGGAGCAGTTGGCAGCGGCGGGACGCAACAGCGACGGCGCATTGGACACCGGGCAAGCAAAAGCTGCTGCCACTGCTTGTACTGCTCCAAAAGTAAACACAATTTGGCAACAGAAAGGACCAGGCGGTCTAATAATTGCTTAGGAGCTGTCAGCTCACAAATGATGTTTACCCTTAGAGCTCAGCAACGTGCCAGACGCTCAACGGCGCAAGCTCGTTGGACGACGAGTGCATCGAGGGACTTGTACTGTTTGTTCTGCTCCAAAAGTAAACAAAGACCGAGGAGAGGGAAAAGCGGCCAGGCGGTCTAATGTTTCGCAAACAGCTGTATTGAACTGCACGCACCGCCGCCCCAGATCAAGCACCGCTTTGGGTATTTCCCTGGCTCGAATCTGAGAGAATATCTGGTTTC
>JAKOGH010000563.1:0-34248 GCA_024811115.1 Terana coerulea
GCCGCCCACTCGGCTTTGAGCGCCTTTGTCAGCTCGTGGACCCTCTTTTTCTTCTCGCCAGCTGGTAGATCTGCAGAACGTCGTTAGTCAGGCATCGGCAGACCAGAAAATTTGTTCAAAATTTTACTTGCTTGAATCTCTTTGGTGCGAGCGTGAGTAAATCCATTCCAGGTAGTGACTTTCCGTGAGAGCTTCTTGACACGGGCAGTCTGCATCAACATTCGCTCAAAGTGCTTCACAGTGTGTTGTGGGAACAGGTGGTTCAGCTGCACCGCTTCTTGCTGAACTACACCTCGGGCAGCTTGGATGGCGTTTCGCAAGGCTGTTCGGTGCTGGAGTCGTTCTTCGGCACGCTTCTTCTTCGGCGGCGGTCAAGGCATTCTAGACCGATTTTGTGTCGAGACGCGTTTAAGAGCGGTACGCTTCTTGCGGGTGCTGTGTGACATTCGGCGAACCGAGTCGCTGACGCCGCCAACATTGATATTGGCCATGTTGTGGTGAAGCTGCGAGAATGCTGTCAGCTGGGCATTAGTTGCCAAAAAAAAGAGATTGCCCACACAGGCGTGGGAATGGTGGCTGCCGGTTGCTTGCTCAGCCACATGGAGAATCTCCGCTCAAATCTCATTGGTTAGCGGAAGGTGGGCTCAACGGAAATAATTCTGAGGGTGTATGACATGCTGCGAGTGTGCAGAGAAAGGTCAGTATCAACGGCGCTCTGGTACGAAGCGCACGCGAAGTGTCAAGAACTTGATGATCTATCTCTTCCCAAAACCATTGCACCTCCGTCTCCGAGACGCCATACAGTTGTAAGCGTTCAGTAAAGGCCTCAAGTGTACGAGAGGGCGATAGCCTCGACGAGTTGCAGAATGGTCGAGGTCTGATAGCCAAAGGCATCCAAGACCCTGTCCACAGTCACTCCCAGTGAGGGGACTGGAGTCGGCTCAGGTTTGGGCACGTCCCCAGCTGTAATGGCAGCAATAATATCACCACTTGTATGGCGAACATAGGAATATATCTTGTTTATAGCTGTAGAGGATGTTATATTAAGCGAGCAGTAGAGCTATCGACAAATCACATACCAGTGGTGACGAAGCCTCGGAAGGGAGAGCGCGCACCGGTGGTAATAGAACCTTGGGGCAGTGACTGCGCTGCGCTCGCTGGCTCAACATCTGTACCAGTGGTGTGACTGTCAGATTAATGGCTGTATTGTAGCAACGCCACGTATGCTGTACTGACCTTTGCCAGTTATCGGCACCGTGCGAGCGGTCTTGCTGCCCTTCCGTGGTGTATCCTTGACTGCCGCTCGTACGCCTGAGCCAACCGAGGCTGCGGTGCTGAGAACGTCGTCCGATTTTACTGGAAGCTTGGCACGAGGGCGACCTTTCTAAAGATACTTCATGAGCGGACGTTCAGGAGTCATCGGCCCTGCTTACCTTGATGCTGCCAGTGACTGCGGGACCTGCTACCGATTGCAACTGCAGTTTGGTGGGGCGAGAAGCGTCGGTAGCGCGGGTGTCAAGTTCATCGTCAACGTCGTTGTCGGAAGGGATGGAGATTGGAGAGGGAGTACGGCCGGTCGGACAAAGCCGCACTGTGACCATCCGAGTCTCCCACGTCTGGGAGTGGTGCATTCGCACGGTCAATGCTATGCTGCTGAGGCTTGTACCCTCCGAGGGGTTTGAGTGTGAGAGTCAGCTGTAACGCCTTCAGCTTTCCGCCATCTCCGTAGTTCCCGCTGAGCCTTCGCCACTACGTCTGCACTCGCTGGACCTTCGCTCTCGCCATGGTTTGTCTTGAGGACTGGTGCTGTGTGCTCGAAACGCTTGAAGGAGCGGAACTGTCCCTTGGACACCATGAAGCAGAGTGCGTCGGCGAAGCTCTTCGTCTCGATGTACTTCACGAACTGGAATTCGAGGAGATGTGGATAAATATCTGCACTGTAAGTTTGAACTGGAATCAGAAACTTGCAATACAGTGAACCCGGGCGTAAGTACGTACTAGTTCATATACAACATAGCCTCACGCTTGTTGCCCTGCACCAAAGGATAGAAGCGAACACTCTGGCCGGAAAACATGCCTTGTACGACTGGAGAGTTTGCGAGGCATTCAAGAAGACTGTCGGTAGGGAGGTTTTCAACTTCGAGGACAAGCTCGTGGACTTTGGATACCTCGCATACGTCCGCCTGTGTTCGGCATGCAACAGCAATAGGGAACACAGGCGAGCTGTACCTCCGGGAATTGGCTGGAAACTAGGGGCGTGGTGAGTTGCTATACAGACCCACGGGTATATTTCACTCACTTTGGGTGCTCGTAGGTTCTGGTTGCGGTCCGCCGAGCACGACGTACCGAATACTACTGAGAGGGTCGCGGATCCGGGCTTGGGTGCAAACGGAACGAACGACATTTCTACAACTATGTTTGTACAGCGAAGCAAGAGTAAACAGTCAGATATGAAGGTTTTTGAAGATTCGAAGAGATTCGAGATGACGAGCAACGAGGAAGTGGTAGCACGCACAAAGGTGAGTTTGGTTCTGGTTTGAGATCATACGCGAATGCTCGGTCCAGCAAGCTGGCTCGATTACGTTCAACGCGTCTCATTTCCCGCACTTTGTTGTTCTCCTCGTCCAACCTCCCTCCACCATCACTCCCATTGTCCAATTCCTTTAACTTACTTATCTTACATCGCGATCTTCATACTCGTTAGCCTTTCTACACTAATATTCCATACTCATGCCTTGCATAAAGCGCTCAAGGGAGTCTCTCGTTCTGTCCGCTAACACGACGCTAGCCACTCCTCTTGGACTGACATCTCGCCGTGAAGATGCACCCGTTCGAGTGAATCATGGCCAAACTTCGAAGATCTTAACCCAGAACCAAATCAGAGAGTATAGGAGGTGAAAGCAGCACGAGCGCAGGAGACACTCACAGGTATGTTCGCGCCTCGGCTCCCGCTACTCAGGCTGGCGTCGAACATCTTATGACACTTGCTCGCTGTATTAGGTGCAACACCCAAAACTCGACAAGTCTTCAAAGGACATTCAAGGACTAGCGGCCGCCCAATCAAATGAAAATGACGACAGTTACGTGCGGCCAGCTGGCGAAGATTCATCGGGTCAGTACGCCCGGTGAAGACGAGGACGAGGCCGCCATCCACAGCACCATCGCAGCGCTTCCCAAGCACTTGCAGGAGGACGCCACGTTCGCTATAGCTTGCGAGATATAACCCACTACCGGTAAGCGTTCACGCCTTAGTTTGCAGCTACTGTACTCACCGCTACTTATGTAGCTTCAGAGGACGCTACAAGAGACCCAGTAACTGGAAGCAACGACGGCTAAAGGAATCCGAGAGATGGGAAGAAATACTCCCGTCTCTAGCCGACGCGTATATACGCTGGAAGTACCCTTCCTCTGCCGTCGCATCGGACTCGCAGGAGAGCAATGCAGCCTCAGAAGCTCAGAGCGAGGACGTCCACGCATCGACTGTAGAGGACACTCGGCCAGCTACCCCTGTCACCGGACGCGAATGTTTCTACCGCAAATCAGCACGTCGAACAGGATGTACAACCTCCACCGCAGACCACTGTGCATGGTGGTACTCAGTACCGCCTGCAGGTTTTCGATATCTTCACACTCGAGGCAGAAACGACAGTTGATAGATCAGCAGACAGTGTCTCTCCAGCTGTCGATCTTGTTGAACATGGGTATCTTCCAAAGACGCCGCGAACAGCCTACCATCGCGAATTGCTCTTCGGACCCTCGAACTATTCCACCGGCTTCGTCTTCGTAAGGCATCGTTCAGCGTAGAGGCATTCACGAAGGTTATATGTGACTACTATGCGGTACATAACTTCATTTCTATTCCGAGTCCTCGCATCTGGTCTGACCATGTTGTGATACAGATACCTTTTGTCGCTACATGCGCATGATTCTCGCCGATACGTACGAGATTTACGTTCGTATCTTCGCGAATAGTCAAGTCCCAGGTGTTTACGGCGTTGCATCGTAATACGGCCGGACTGGCGCGTGAAGAACGCATGTCGGGCGTGTTGCTACGTGGTAAGCCATGATCCTTGTCCTTGTCCTTGTCCTGGAGCTATTGCTCACCTTCACCAACTATAGCTTGAAGATGAGGAGCCGTTGCGGTTTTCTCGGATGGTTGTCATCGACGGCAATAACAGTCTCAAGCGCATGGCGTCCGTTGGCAATCGCACTGTTGCAGACACTCGGGTGTTTGCTGACAGCGACTACTTCCTACCCATGGCCTACGTCGACAAATTCACTGGGGAGGTGCGCAGCCAAAAGGACCCCAACTACCTGGAAAGAATGTCGTTGATGATGATGCCGATGACGCGTGGGCCAACGACGATGATGAGACGGCGGGTGAAGGGGATCCGACAGACGGCGCTGGCACTGATGCTAATGGTCATGAGTGCACCGAGAATTTCAAGGCAGCTTCTGCGAGATGAAAAGAAGCGAATGTGGGCGATCTTCGAGGAAACTGGTGTATTCGCGTGCGCCTGCCGACATGGCTTCATTCTATGGCTGACGGATATGTTGCGGAGTGGTGAACTGTGAGTGAAAATCAGCACCTGCATAATTTGGATCAAATTTACCATTCTGCAGGGCAAAGTATCCGGCTGGCGATTGTCTCCAAGCTCCTCGAAATTCTACCACGGGAATGGATCCTTGGCTACGATATAGGATGCACGTTCGAGACTACCGTCAAAAACAGTTCGCTTGGCCCCGAAGTTCACGGCCGCTGGTGCGCGATGCTGTGTGAACGCCTTCCATGGGTATACGCACAACTTCAAATGCCAGAGCAAGAACCATCCCAACGTCATCAAAGGATTTGGTATAGAAGACCTTGAGACTCTCGAGCGCATTTTCTCTGCGTCTAACGCCCTTGTGCCAGTCATCCGCCATGCCTCCGCATACCGCCGCCGGCTTCTGATTGACATCTACTTGAGCAGTGGGACGAAGACAAGTATCGCCAACCTTGGTACTTTCCTTTATCACAACTATTTGCAAGCCCTGGATATCATTGAGAAAGATACTGTGGCACTGCAGAAAGCCGCCCTCGTCCTTTAAAGATATCCGATGAACAGTGGGCGCTCTTTGATCAAGCAGAGCAGAGGTTTTTCGTGACGCTGGGAAAGGAGCCTCTGTGGGACCCGCATGCCATTGCGTATGTGGAGCTTTGCAAGAGCTTCGCGTGCTTGAGGCGGCGCGATCAACATTTTCGAGCCGATTTCTCGCAGCGGCGCCTGCAGATTGGACTTTCGTTGTCCCTGGATCAGGCGCCGACACAGTGAACTACGATGCTCAGGTATTCGCTACAAGAAACTCGAGTCAGAACGCCGCCACGCCCGAGAGCGTTACGACCGGGTTTCACTTGGTACAGAAAATGGAGGTCAAGCTCGGCATCTCGCAGTCCGACCGGTGGACCTCCGACAATCCCCGCTACGTCGCCACCGTTGCGTTCATGAATGAGCATAAGTATCGCAAGACGCTCGACAGGCTGCAAAAGCTTGTTATACAGCGGCTCTTCGAGCTCCACAAGCTCAATCTCAGCCAGACAGTGCGTTCACCGCCCCTCACGCGTGTCATGATTCTCATGTAATGTATAGGTTATCAGATGCGTACTCACATCTCCAAGTCACTGCAAAAGCGCTACAAAGCAATCCGACGTGCCGTTGCATCATACAACCGCCGCCGCCGCCTCAACCCACCTCGCCCACCCCTGGACTGGGGTACGGTGTCCCACTATGGGTTCTCGAGCAGTTCGCGCTGCTCAAGGACACCCGTAACGACGTGCGGGACGAGCCTTGGACACCCAGAAGTACGGGAAGCCATGAAACTGCGGCGTCGGATTGATCGAGGCGGGAGGAACTTGTCCGCTGCAACGTTGAAGTCCGACGGCTACACACCGCAATACATGACGAAGAATTGGAGTTCGTTATCATTCTCTCCGACTTGCGTAAAGCCGGGGACCCGATTTATGGCGCAGCCAAGGCTTGGATTACTCACCGGCGCAGAGTGAATCGTCAACTCATGCGGGCGTGTCGAACAGATCTATAGTCTACCGGGTTTCACCGGTATTCGAGGCCCCGGCGTTCACCAATCTACTCCTCCCGTTGTCGCTGAAGGATCCCCTGTAGTCCCTGCGGCCCCTACCGATGTACTGCCACCATGTTCTGTGCCTCAGTACACCTGCCATGCCTGCCACACCCCCACTACCTGTCGATGTTGCTACTACCTCTGCACATCCGCCCGTCATAGCTGCGCTTTCATCAGGTTCACTGGAGGTACAAGAGCTCCTCCACTGATATTTCCGCTGCCACAACCAGGAGAGGAGGATACTGTTATGCAGGACCAGCACACAGTGGATAGCAGCAGCTATGGTAACATTTCTCAAGCTTACACCGACTTGGACGTGACCATGCATGAAGATATGACTGACAGTCCCGATGCCCTCTCCAAGTCTCCGGCACAAGTATCGCATCACTGTCTCTGCTGCCCTCACCCTTGCCATCGTCCCATGCTCTCTCTCCGCCACCAATGCCTCCGCCACTGTCCGATGACAAGTCTGACTACGATGACGGCGAGTTCGATGATGATGAGGTACAGGAAGATATTGGTGGGATGACAGTACTACGAGCGGCTCATATAACAATAGCTTTGGCACAGTTTACGGCCTCACCTGTATACCACATTGTAGCTCATATTCTGTACCCCTGTATCATAGTTTCCAGGTCTTAGCAATGAGGAGTGACCGGGATGTAGCATAGGCGTCGGCCGCGTCGCACCTCCAAGTGCTAGCGCCGATGACGCGCCGACATGCATGTCAGCCCGTCATAATAGCATATTGAAGCCGACACTGATGTGCAATTGAAACATAAAAAGGAATATAACTACAACTTAGAATGCAAGTTACCCGGCTCCAAACGGCAGAGAATTGAGGAGGGGCGAGTGCGACACCGCGCTTCATTGTTGAGAGCAGCGAGCAGGCCCCAGGGGCGGCCGGTAGCGGCAGAGTTGATCGCACGCTGTACTCATTCTGATAGCACTATACAAACACCATACAACGCTGGCTTACCCCACGCCGAACGGCTGGGAACTGAGGGAGGGGCGGGGCGGCGTCGAGCTCGTCGTCGGGAAGCGTCGGGGAGGGCGGGCGGTAACAGCAGAGCCAGCTGTGCACTATGCCCGCAATGTGCTATATACATAGACTATGGCGCAGCTTACCCGACGCCGAGCGGCTAAGAACTGAGGAAGGGGCGGGGCGGTGTCGAGCTCGTCGTCGGGAGTGTCGGGGAGCGGCGGGCGGGCCTGGCCGAGGCGGCGGACAGCGCCCAGGGACGATGACGCCACAAGGAGGACGGGCAGCGCCCAGGGGGCATGGCTCGGAGTCGGCCGAGAAGATCTGATCCAGATCTGGACCTGATGGGCCGACAAGGGCCGACAAGGCCGAGGGCGAGGCGGGGGCGGGGCAGGAGGGCAGGCGCTGTCCTTACCTCACAAGGGAAATCGCTTTTATCAAGGTCGCTATCTGGCAGTCGGCGGTAGAACAGACTCCCAGTCCTGCTAGAAACGCATACCCGGGGGCATATGCAAGTCTTATATGATATCAGATCGATGAGGTCCAGGTGCTTCAGGGCGGCTGGCGCCATATGTTGGCGTCTAGCTTCACCGGCCGGGATCGGTCGCGTGGAGGACCTAAATGGGGTAGGCGTCTCGGCGCAGTGGGCCCATGGGCTGCCGTCATGCGCAAAGTTTGTGTGCTTCCAAATGTGTTTTGACCCACCTGCTGCAATGGGTACATGTACAGGCAGTTCAAAAAGATATAGAAATTTATTTAAGCCATTTCCTGCGGCCTAAATGTATCAACTTCTTGTTCCTTGCTTTCTTTGCTACCTTAAGTCACCAAATGCAGCCATTTTCTAGGACAAACTGCTCATCTGGCTAATAAAAAATATGCCATAGTAAGCAAACATGTTTTGAGATGCTCTGCACACACTTGGAAGCACACAGGTTGAGCAACAAAGCCAATGAGAGCATGAGCTCTGCCTAGTCACGGCGAGACCGGACATGAGTCCGGGGTGACATAATCGCGCGCTAATATATGGCGCCAGCCGCCCTGAAGAGTTGAGGAACGGCGAGAGAGGCCCGAATGGGCCCAAACATTCTCACGCCCTTGCTCGCACTCGGAGGGGCGAAAGCTGAGGTAGGAGACTGGGTTGAACCCCTCTGCCTATCACTCAAGCTCAAAGTAGCCTGGGCTCGCTCACGATAAGGCTTCTCCATAGGCTGGTCTCCCGGTCGGCACCTTGTGCTCCTGTACGTCGGTTCGTAACCACGCCGCCTTGAACTTGAACATCCGCTCGGCAATCCTCGATCCACTGCTGAAAGGAGTAGAAAAGGAGTCCCAAATTCTCGCACATTACTCTGTGATTGAGAATAAAGCAGTATGTGCGATTTCTCTCTCACTGCGCCACTATTTATCATTCATAATGTTGTCCATCGGGTGTTTTTCCAGGGCAACAACCGTGAGCCATGGCTGACCCTAGCAAGGTCCTTGTAAGTCATCACCTCAATTTACGAACACTTGATAATATCTAACTCTGTTTCAAGCAAGAACTCGAGAGTGTCTTAGACAAGGCGTTCGTTTGCACCCCTTCACCACGTCGGCTCGAACTTGGTCTTACTCAGAAGCTCCGCGAAATATTCCGCATTTGGGACGCAGACGACCGCATAGACACCGTATCACCTCCAGCAGTTTTCTGTCCGCTTACCAAGGGCTATTGCGATATAGACGAAATTACCGCGGTCTTGAAAGGTCCGGCGATCGAGTACGGCACTGGCCTAGGGCTAGCCGAGGCAACAATCAACCTTCGAGGCCGAGTTCGCCATGAGGAGTACCGCTGCGCGCCTTACGATCGTTTTAACTCCTACTTTGATAACGACAGACATGAGGACCCAAACCCTCCGGAGGCTAACGTCGAATTCGCTATAGTGACCGACTACAGCGTGCACGTATGGCGCCTTACCGACTTACAGAGAACCTTCATTTCAAGGGAGGTAGTCCTGGACCCCTGGACCGAGACAATTCCAAAGGACCTTGCGAGGGATTTTATGCACTCTCGATGTACCGGGGCTTCCATCACGTGCGATGACGGCACGGACCCAGATAACACCGACTCAGATAATTACCGCCAATGTGGCTGTACATGGGATAGCGACAGTAGTGAACCTGAATGTCCTGCTACTCTCTCAAAAGGTAGGTGATTAACTCGAAGATGATACATAAGCTGATTAACACACACCATTTCCGCATCAGATTACGACTGCACCGCACTTGTTTTTCGGCCCCGCCGAGCACCTTCTTGCTACAAAATTGCGGCCTTGGGATCGACCGTGCATGCGCGAAATTAGCACTCACTGAAGCTAATCCATCTGAAGACGAGCATGGATTTCTACTCACCTTCTCAGGCATTGGGTAAAGCATGACGGAGACATTCAAGGCATCGTCGAAACTCTGTTTCTTGCCGCGTACACATGGAAGGATAGAGCGCTGTGGGAGCACGCCGCAGCAGTATACTTTCAATCTATCGCGAAGTATCCTCGGCACTTGAGCCGCAAGGGTATCGAAATGTTCTTTAATGCGGCGCTGGTAGACGGTGACACAGGGCTATTCATGACAAGGTAAGTTTCGGCCATTTACGTGGCACGTATTGCGTCTCTCATCGGACCATCTCAGCATCCTTCCGAAGCTTCAAGACGCGCATCTTCTACTGGAGGGATATCAAGCCGTGTTTGAGGAGCTGCTGAAGGAGCGTGGTCGTCTGTTTTCCAACAGAAATGATGGCCGTACAGTCCCTTCTTTTACCACATCTTTCGCTAAGAAATACGCCACGAGCGTGTTTCTTTCTGGTCCTGTGGACGTCATACGTGCCCTCAACTGGTGCATCTCGGTACGGCGCCGCAACCTGTGCAAGTCGATCATTAGCCGCATTACTGGGTCTGGCTCCCTGGACAGTACAACTGCTATTCGGAACACCCTTCTTCTTCCGGACCTATATACATGGGGGACAAGACATCACATGCTGGATATCTTGGCTTCAGCTTTCCAATTCATCATGGCAGCGTGGATGGATTCAGTACTCGGACAAAGGCTGCCTGCCCTCACCCCCGCCGTGGCAACGCAGCTCTCTAACATGAGCACCTGGACGTGTAGTTGTGGACCATGCAAGGCCGCGCGAGTGTATATCACAAGCCACAGCGGGAGGTCGAAGGCTTTTAGAAGTATAGGCTTGCGCGATGGGCGGCAGCATTTAGTGGATAAGCTAAAATGCCACGCGGGATCTCTGGCGACTTGGGACATATCCTGTGAGGACCCAAGGATTATTGTGGTACGCATTGAAGTGAAAGCTGGCTCTACGAAAACTCACAAATATCATTTTTGTATCATATCTAGATCACAAAGGCAGATACACTTGCGGAGCTGCAGCGATGGAAAACAGAGCAGAAAAACGGCCAGGCAATATTGCGCAGCATTCCTGCAGGAGATGTGGAGTTGCGACGGCTTTTAGGTCCTCAATATGACCGCATTGCGTCTGCTTTGCAAGCGGTCCCATCTGCAGGCCAGAGAGAGATCCGTCTACGAAATTCCGAGCGTGCCACACAGCCGATCGTCACGAGGCCTGTCGAGGGGGCTGGTGGGAGTGAGCAGCGGCCTCGAAAGAGGCGAAGGACCTAATTAAAACAACGGATCGTCATACCCCTGCGTTTGTTCGTTCGCACGTTTTGCTAGCTTTAATAGTACCAGCAGCGCCGCCCGTGGCAGTCTAGTCGCATTAATATTCTTCGTCATTCATTCGCGTGTAGATTCGATGGTCGCTCGAAAGTACACGAGCAGTCACGCAGATCACGCTAGCTATATGTCACGCGTCACAAGCCACGCGAGGATATTCTGTTAGACACGACGACCCCCTGTCTGTTTCTGCTCTCAACCACTATTATCTCTGCGATGATCCATATGTCATTCTGCGTTTTTGACTGCCTATCTGCTTGTAGGAGCCATCGGCGACAATATCGCCGTGCCTCAAATTACGTTCTCGTTCCGCGAGGCTTAAGTACACCAATACCGTAACGCACTGGCAACCCTCACACGACACTTCGGCTCTCAAGCGTAGGCGTCGTCACCTCACCGCTTGGTGCTAGAGAAGCAGATGCTGCCATAAGCAGATGTATTCCAGTATGTTTTGGATAGGAGAGTGGACGAATGTGAACACAAGCGTACAGGGCATATACGGCATGAATGGGAAGTCGGTGCGTCGCAATGTCGTTACGTACGCCCATTGAAATTCTCATGAAAATTGATAGATGATGTAATGTACCATGCGTAGAAGATATTCTCCTCACGCACTGTTGAAAGTCCCTGCCAAACTCTTGCTGTCAACGTCCACGCCAGTCCGGCGACAACTACAAGCCGTGCACACCCGTACTACACGAGACAGGCTCACACTGGCGGTAAGTTTCATTCCATACCCATATCACTAATTGCAACAACACTTCATAGTTTCTTCCTCATGTCAAGCAAGCCACATCGTTCGCTGCCCGCGTCATACTCAACCGCCTACGTTGATATTCAAAGGCCGATAGAGCGTTTGCCAACGTCAGCTCAGGCTACCTCGCTTGCTTTCTTTGATAACTTCATCTAGACCGCAACACCCGGATGTGGAGAAGAGACCGCAGATGACATCGGCCGACCCGGATGATGTTATTAACTTAACTCACGTTGACTACCGAGGCTCGGTTACTCCCTATCCTTTGCCTCTTATTTGCTTTCTTGCTACAGTCTGCTCTAGAGCACAGATGTGTGCGTTTGTTCACTCTGCCTCCGCTGGACTCTCTTTGCGGGTTGATTGTTTTGGCTACACGGCATGCTTTTGACTCTGTACAGTATCGGCGCCCAATGAATGGTAATTGAACTATAAATATGGCTACTCTCAGACCGTATCTGGGGTGAACTAGACCTCACAACCCTCAGATGGTCATGGAATATTGAGCAGCGAGAGCTGCAGTCCCCTACGAAAGCAACCACACTGAGGTCACATCACAAAGTGACTTTCTCCGATTCGTCCGAATCGGGAGGTGGCGCATCAGATCTAGAAAATTTAGCTTCTTCCTTTGTAAAGCGCCAGCTGTCAGTTTCTTCCCTCGCCACACCCAAAAGAACACACTGACAGCTACGCCGCTGCCTATCGATCTGCAGTGTAGCATGGCGTGGGAAAATGCGAGCGTGGGCTGTATAAAGGGCGCGCCAGCACGCTCGCTGCGAGGTCCCGACTCCCAAAGCCCCCGAGCCCCGACATCGGATCCGCTCATACGGCTGAGTCCACATCGAGCGCGATGAACCTACCAGTGCGAAGTGAGAGCTCTGCAAAGCCACAAGAATATATTGCTGGACATCCACAAAGCGTCAAGGTAAGTCATTTCTATCAGTACCGAACTTTTAGCACTTGTAAAGCAAGTTGCCTATTCGTCTTCTTACGCCATTCTGTTTCTGCATGCAGAAAGCTCTCGAAACTGCGCTGAACAACAGTAACGTTGACTACCACGCAACTTCCTCGTTTCACAAGTCGTATGTCGACGCCCCCAACCCTGTTATTCAACTCTCCGAGGTTGGTTTCGAAACCGTGGGCTTGCCACTCTGCGCAAGAGATGCAGAGGCTATCAAAGGAGTTGGCAGTCTCATTGAAACGGCTACGCGGGACCAATGGGTGGTAGATGCACAAGTGGTATGTTATAGGATTTCATCTATGGTGCATATACCCAAGCGTCATACGTGGTCTTGAGGTTACAATCCTGAATCCGGCTTGGGAAAGCTTCTTGGCGAGAGTCCTCGGAGACGTTTGCGAGACGCTTGTCGTCGACGCCTTCGACGACGTGCGTTGTTCAGAATTGCAAGAGGTTGTGTTATATGGGCCTGGCTCGCAGTAAGTGTCATTTGGTACTCGTGAAAAACATGCGCTGATGGGCAACGTATAGGCCTTTTTCATACCCTAAGTAAGCCAACTCGGCTCCAAGATATTTGGCAGGTTTTGGCACTTATACATCTCATCTAGCATCAATATGTCTGAAGGAGCGTTCGCGACACTGGGTATCATCCTACCTACCGCGTTGACGGGCGGCGCCGTTCATCTCGCAAACGGTGGTCTCTCCTCGACATCTGAAATCAGCCAATTCCGTACGACTGCTCTCTCATGGCACACGGGGATTCGCCCAGAAGTCCAGCTTAACACCCCAGGGCACTGTCTAGCTTTCTTCTACCACCTGATACGCTCCGGACAGCCTCTGATCTCCACCTCAACAACATACTCCACGGCTCTTGACAGTCTTGAGGAGGTACTGCTTGCATGGCGCGACGATGACACGGGTCAAAGCCCGGAGAAGATCATCTACTTGCTAGACCACAACTACTACAGGGAGCCGGACCTGAACGAAAGCGCATTGAAAGGTAATGATACGAATAGGGCCACTCTCCTCACCGCTCTCTCCAGACAATACGGCTTCTCCGTCGGCCTCGCAACTGCACGTCTTCTCCGCTCGGGGATCGGCAAGGACAAGCGCAAACGGTCAATCCGAAGGCAGCTGGAGGACGAGTATACCTGCATGTATGGCAATGGAGACGCAGACAGCGATCAGTACGTCGACTTTGACGGGCTCTCCACAGATGCCATGAAGATCGATAACCTAGTTGATTTGGACGGCAATCGTATTTTATCTGACTTGAAGTACAACGAGCAGACAGAACTCATCCCAGAAAATCTGAAGAAGTGCGTGCAGGACAGCAAATGTGACGAGCAGCTATATAAACCATCACCGACTTCGCTCAACGTGAGTCTGATGTCCCTTTGTCAATACGTGCAAAGCTTTATCTTCCGATGTAGCGTGGAGCGCTCGTGCGAGGTGAGACATTTTCCTTCACATATACCATAAATATTGATCAAAGCATCCCCCGCCAGAGCATCGCCATACAGTTCTTGTCATCTGGCCACAACGCAATCACTTTGCTCTTTTGTGCCCTGGATTGGATGGATTTCGCAAGGCGTGCGAGGTGCTTTCCGAATCCTTGGGGGCGACGAGTTCGAGCAATCCTCCCCGGAAGTTCGGGACTTTGTCGAATTTATCCTTGCCCGAAAGGCCTTCGACCGCGGACGTGCCGCGGAGAGCATATGTCAAGCCGCCGTCAAGTGGAACGACCCCGAGCTCTGGGCACATGCGGCGGCGTCGTGCTCTGAGGAGGTCAACAAGAGGGCCGTCAGGGACCAGACATGTCTAACCGCTTTGGAGAAATTTGGTTGGGAGGCGATGAAGACCACCTTTGAGACGATCTTGAGCAGCGACGAACACAATACTTCGCGCCTGGGCTTCTTCAGTGCCCTCGGGAGATGGGTCACAAAGAAGGCGAAGGAAAGCTGCGACAACACTGAAGATACGCATGCACCGCCGAACGCGAACCGGACTATCCGCGTGTCATTCGGCACGGAGTACAGGGGGGGCGAAGCGGTCTCAGGAGGAGATCGTTAAGCACTTCGAAGAAGTGACGGAGGCAACCCCGGAGGCGAAAGCCAATGGGGTCACCAACGTCTTCTGGAAGGAGGGGAGTCACGCTGACATCACCCTCCAACAGCGTTGCTCAGACGCTGTGCTGGAGAACCTCAACGCAGCAGCGTGGTGGTTCATCAGCACCCAGAATGCGGACGATCTGGCTCGGGCAACCTGGCCGGAACTAAAGCACTTCGTGGGGATCGCGGAACTGCACGTTCTTGCAGTCCCGCTCCTCAACGAGCGCACTAAAGACCACTTTAGTGCGCAGGAAATCGTCGACTCCCTGCGTGCGGGGAATGAGTGGCTCAAGGACGTTCTCCTGGAAGCGCATCAGTCTCCCAAGGCCACCTTCACTCAGCAGAGGGGGGGCACGGGTGTGTTTGTGGCGGCAATCTATGACGCCCAAAGAGGATGGATCGTTGTGGTCGACGTGGCTCTCGGGGGGCAGCGCGGTCAGGAAGGTTCAGATGCAGGGCGTCACCTACAGCGGTGGAGCTTAAGCAGCAGAAGGCGGTCACGCCCGTTCTGCACGAAGTGCTACAGGTGGGGTCACGGCACCTCCTCGTGCACCACGAAGCATGCCATGTGCATGATCTGCTCGAAGCCCTCACATGACGGGGCTTCACGAGACGTACTGCCAGCACCCTGAGTGCATGAAGTACCGAGCCGAGAACAAGGTTTGAGGCAACCCGGGCCCGTGCCCGGTATCTCACAGCTTCTGCGCTTGCAACGCTGGCCACGCGCCGGTGTCCAAAGTGCAAGTACCACCAGCACTCGAGGGACCCTACGTTCCTTAGGACCACCCGCCGGCATACTCGCTCGGCGGGATTTCACAGCTTCAGGGGCAAGTATAGCGGGGACCGCCCTCGCTAAAACGAGCCCAGAGGCAAGGAGGGAAGAAAGCGGGGGCGCAGGCCCTTCAGGCTCGAGATCACAGGGTGGCGTCGCGTCGGAAGGCGACGCCCTGAATGCGACCATGACCGAGGAAGGGGGGCGCCCCGCAGGCCTCCCTTCTAGAAGGGTCTAGTCTAGACGACATGTACGAAAACGCGCCCAGCGGGCCGAGCTCGTTAGTAGAAAAATACGTGCACTATACCAACGTGTCTTATGTATTACAATTCATTTGATGTTGATCCTGTCTCATCGCCGCCTTTAGACCTCCAGCCGGCCAGTAACATGGCAGACATGGCGTCTAGAGAGAAAGAGCAAGCGTCCGTTAGCGCTTATAGTAACCAAAATAAAGGTACACCGAGATATCGGAGCGTATCCATTGAGGAAGTTGTGGAGGAGGATGAAAAATCCCCAACCAGTAGCATACACTCCCTACCACCAACCTTAGACGTCCGACGCATTGCGTAGACGGTACGAGAGGTGGAAGCAGAAAGTGAAAAGAGCTTGAAAGAGCCATCCGAGACGGACCGGCGCCAGCGTGTCTGATGCGGAAATAGAAACGAAGCCTGAGGCATTAAAGTGCATCAGCGCCAACGTTCAGAACTCTAGAGCGAACCTAAACATGCTCCTAGAGAGAAACCTAGACCATGACATCATATGCGTCCAGGAACCGTTCTGGGGCTTCATCAAGAATGTTGCCTCAAGTACAAACAAAGACGGTGACGAGTATCACCAGACATGCAAACACCGGAACTTCATATGTTTAGGGGCAAGCGAGACATCTAGGGTGTCCGTTTATATCAATAGAAAGTGGGCATCCACAAGCCCGCAAGTAAGACTCAGTTGCGTCAAACATCAGGACATTGTATGCGTGAGCATGCAATTCGGAGACAAGGAATTCACATTCCTTAACGTATACAATGACGGTAAAACGTTCAGTGCGGTCAAATACCTGCAGGATCATGCGGAGGATCTCCCCAATTGCATTCATGGCAGGAGATTTCAACCTGAGGCACCCGTATTGGGATTACCAGGAGCGAAACTCGTTGATTCAGGAAGAAGTAACGAGATAAGAAACAAACAATCGAGTCTAGACCTCATTGATTTGGCGGAAACGTACATGGAGCTTGTGCTCCTAAACGATAAAAAAGGACCTGCCACGTGGGAATCGCACAATGTGAAACTGCGGAAAGGCGTCCTGGATTTAGTTTGGGTCGGCCCGAAACTTGGGGAGTACGGGAACCTTAACGTAAAAATGCATGAGCGCCGAGGAAGCGATCATGCGGTACTAGAGTGGCAAATGCCGATCGAAGTTGAGCCGGAGATTGTCCCTACCGTAAAAAGGGGGGTCTATAGAAGGCGGCATATTCGTGAAAGAAGTTAGGGCGGCGTTAAACAACGCCCTACCTATTCGAAGAATGGTTCACGTCGGCTGATCACGTGGAGGAGTGCGGGGATAAGATCGAACAGATCTTTGAAACTCTGTGGAGGGAACACTCTAGACCTCCAAAAAGTGCGCCAAGTCTAAATCTTGGTGGACAGGCGAGTGCAACAAGCGGGCAAGCGAGCAGCGCAATGCACTAAAACAGAGATCAGCGTGGAGGACAGAGAGGTCCAGGCTGAGAAAGAACATCATCGCATGGCCTGAACACGAGGAGGTGGGTTCATGGGCCATGAGGATTGATGAAATTGATGCGCTGTGCGACGATCACAAGGAAGTGGTCGAAAAAGCAGGCAAAAGGTTAGCTGGAGCGGTCTCCAAAGCTAAAACCAAAATGTTTGACAAGGTTATCGCCAAGTGTCATTCATCAAGAATCTGGGACATGGTCGAGTGGACCAAACCCAGAAAGGTGTCTGCGAACACAGGCCTTGTCGACAGACAGGGGAGCCAGCTGATTCGGAAGAGAAACTAGGAAAACTCTTCCAGGAACAGTTTACACCGGAAAATCCACGAAAGGTGGATATGTCCATACCGGTGAATTTGAAACTCACGAGGAAAGAGAGTTCAAGAACTTCAGCAGGCACGAGCTGCGGAAGGAATTGGCGATCACAAGTAACTTCTCAGCGCCTGGCCCAGACAATGTGTCATGGTTCTGGCTGAAGCGCATCGTTACTGATGCGAGAGAACTCCCTATGGTGAAGAGGGAGATGAGATCGACATGGAGAGGCCCATCCTGGCTTACTTCAATGCGTGCATAAAATTCGGGGTTCATCCCAGAATATTCAAACAGTCTAGGACTGTCGTCATTCCAAAGCCAAATAAGCCGGATTACACGAAGGCTAAGGCTTACAGACCAATAGTACTCCTAAACTGCTTAGGAAAATTATTGGAAAAGCTCATCGCCAGACGCATGCAGTTTGACGGGCAGAAGTATGGCATCATGCACCCAAATCAGTTTGGCGGCACGATGCAGCACAGCACAACGGATGCGGGCATACAACTCGTACACAACATTAAACAGGCATGGAAGCAGGGCATGGAGTCATCTGCCTTGCTTCTGGATGTCTCACAGTTTTTCCCTTCCATCAATCACGAGTTGATGGCAGGCATAATACGGAAGCAGGGCTTTAACAAGGCGCTGTGCTCTTACTTTGAGAATTACCTTGTCGACAGACAAACACAGTTCATTTTCAATGGGAAACAAATGGATCCCATGGACTTCTCGACTGGTGTCGGACAGGGGTCAGCCCTGTCTCCGATATTGACCGGATTATACATAGCGCCGTGGCTACACAAGGTGGCAGCCACGAAGCGCGTGATCAAAATATCACATGATGGCGAGGTGCACGTGCTAAGGCACGATTGGACCCCCCAAAGAGATTAAAGCGAATGGTCACGGCCATTCAATTCTTCGTGGATGATGGACTTATCCACGTAGCAGGAAAGATGGACTCTGATGACCCAGAGGACCAGTTAAAATACAACAACTTACTGCTAAAAGCAGTATTTGCGAAGTCGTATGGGGCCTCAATCGAATGGGATTGGGAGCCGAGGCAGACAAGCTAGAACTTATGCACTTCCGTAAAAAGAGTGCAGGAGAATGGTCTGAGAATGACCCGTTAGGGCCAAAGCTCAGAGTAAAAGTTGATGGGGTCATGCACACCGTTAAACCAGCCCACAAAATGAGATACCTTGGATTCTACTTGGATCCAACGTTATCATTAGAGACCACATCAAGTTCTATGCCACCAGGGGCATGCAGCACGGTGAACGCCCTCAGAATGCTGGGAAATTCGAACCGGGGTTTAAGCCCAGGACAAGAGAAGGCTGTACGTTTCGTGCGTCGTACCGATCATAACATATGGCGCCCAATTGTGGTGGCGCCCAGACTGGTCTGGACTGAAAGGCGCATGCCATCAGTTACGATTGGCCCAAAACAGGGGTGCCAGATGGATAACGGGAGGCTTCAAAAGCACTCCCATTGGAGCGATGGAGACAATGGCAGGACTACTGCCCATTAAGCTCCAGATCGACAAGTTTATGCACAAACAGTGTTTGCGCACGAGAAGCGCTGCATGAGGGGCACGCGAGGGCACACCTCGCGGCCGGATTGGAGGGTGAACTCTACCAATATTGTCGCTCCTTTCCCATACAAGGAAAGAAAGACGAGAGATGCAGACACTCCCATGGTACACATCAACCAAAAGGGAAAGATCGGCAACGAGGACTTTGATCTCGTCAATCCTGAGTGCCGGCCGGCTGACAGGTTAATTGACGAGTATTACGATCATGACCGCATTAGCATAAACACTAAAGCGCCAACAAAGAGCTCGGAAGAGTTCCCCAAATGGCTAAAGGAGGTGTTCCTCCGAGGCTAGCAGGGCTACCAGTCGGAAACGAGGTGGTCTTCGCAGACGGGTCCCAGAAAGGACAAAAGTCATTCGAGAAACTCCGAACAGGAGCAAGTTGGAAGGTGTACAATCGCGATGGCACCTCAAAGCAGGTTTCTTTGGCTGCGGAAATCAACTCCGTATGACAGCGGAGATGATGGCCCTGGCCAAAGGAATCAAAGAAGCTGTCAGCGATGCTGCAGATGGTATCCGCACCATACAAGTCTTCGCAGACAATATGGGAGCGATCGAGTCCATTCTCAAACCCGGATAAGGGTAATGCCCAGATGGTTGCAGTCATGACGTGCAAAGTGGTGCAGCGCATGGTTAGACAAGAGCCCAAGAAACAAAATTGTGCTCAATTGGTGCCCGGGCCATCGCTGACGTCGCACCAGAATGAGGAAGTCGACAAGATGGCGGGAGAAGGGGCAAAGGCTGAGGCACAACCACACTATGTGTCGCAGTCTATTGCTCTGCAGTCCATGGACGAACTCACCACGAAAAGTGGATAAACATGCGCAGAGACCCTAAGTACTGCGGAAGAACGTGGAAAACACTAAGCCAATTCCCTGAACAGAGGGTCTAAGCATGATCAGGCAAACGTCACGTGGAAATATTCCACGAACTGGTACCTGAAAACTATGGGAAAGGATCGGAAGATCTTTTCTCGCTTCGTACGCTTCAGGAGCAATCACTTCCGCATGGAGCGTACGGACAAAAGATCAATCTCCCAGATCAGGAGAAGGTCGCCCAGTGCTGGTGCAGCGGAGATGCGAAACACGTGATCATATTTTATATGATTGCAAGCTGTGGACGCGACGCTTCATCAGAGAAGGAAATCATCAATTCACAGACAGGGAATTGTTTGAGATAGCGATACGGCGAGCAAGGCACTATCCATGATGCTGATGCGCGCCGGAGAGTCTTTGCATTCACCGAGGAGGACATTGCCCTCTTTCTGAAACTGAACCCGATGGTGGCCACCTTTAAGTGGCTAGAATTGAGGGAACAGATATACGATGACGAGCACAATGGAGTCAGGAAGGAAGACTCCTTGGCTGTTCTCAAAGCTGACCTTCATGGAAGAATCGCGCAGATTAGCGCGCTTCCAGGTGGGACATACAACACGCCCCCGGCCCTCCCTTCGCAGATGGAAGAGGGCTGAGGAACTGGTGGATTGGGAGAGACTCGATCAAATCTTTGACCAGTGGTGGGGTGGCACGCTGTCAACAATATCCCGGAAAAAGTTCGGACCAGATATTGACGAGAAAGATGAGAATAAGCTCCTCGTCGAGTTCGGGTGGGACCTAGACACCACCCTCGCGATTGAAGAAGATCTTCGGTCGCACGAGGGTAGGGAGTGGATTGAAAGGGAAAAGGCCCGGTTTATCGACCGGTTGCGTAAGTACCAGAAACCCACTCGCGTCATAGTGAAACCACCAAAGGCCAATATGTGGCTTGATCCTGCATGGGTGCAGGAACAGAGATATAAGTACCGTAAGGGTGCTCATCCAGACTATGTAGGGCTATATGCCTACATGTAGTGCGGTGTGGCTTTCTTATTTCCCTATGTGCTTAGGGTTTCTCGAGTCTCGGGTTTAAACCCGGCTCTGGGCGGGTTGTTTTCTCGGGGGCATCGGGTTTCGGGCCAGAGTGCCGCCGAAGGCCGCCCTTCCTGTCCGTAAGGGGGAAGAAAAGGGCACCTATCCCAGGGGGGGTGCCCCGGCGAGTCGACACCACGGACACACGGATTCACACTCAACGGACCCAGTAGATACAGATCTATTAGCACCGGAGCTCATGCGGTTCGTCCCGCGCTTCGTTAACAATACCAGATTACAAAAAAAAAAAAAAAAAACACTGAAGATACCAAGAACCAGGATAGTACACTGCACACCGATATACAGTCATGGATACAAGTACAGACGCAACAGACTTTGAAGACGTTGACGAAGCCCGAGGAATCCGAAGCCACAGCCATACTGGACGCCACCTGGGGAAACGGCGGCATCCGATTTCTCCAAGATAGGTCAGTCGCTACTATGGTTTTGCCATATTTCCGTGCTGAAGCATCTACTAGTGTACTTCTACGACTTTTCGACGTGTCGGACTCGAGATTTCTGCTTGCCTTCGCCACGCGTGCTCGTAAATTCTTCGAGCTTGTGGCGTGCAGGGACACCGACGCCGTCTCTGCAGCCGTTTCATCTATCTTGTCCCAGGCCATTCGTAAAGCGACATTCTGCGAAGCCAGACCTCCTGCATCAGTGAGACCCGCTGGTCCGGATGCTCGGAATAGTCAGCCTGCGCAATCCACTGTCGACTACCTCGCGATAGCACGGCCATACGTGACCGCTTGTCTCGACCTGGGATTCCCTGGCCTACTTCCCGCCATTTTTGATCGAGTCCCGCCTGTCACTACTGGGCAGGATCAGTCGGGGGACCGCTTGGAAAAGACGGTCGCACTTCTCGCGTTTTGCATAGACCATGCGCGTTCACGCTCCGGTCTTGCGCGCTATGCAGGCTTTCAAAGGCTCCACAAGACTGTCTTCCAACGGTACACAGACTATGTTTGTGCGGACGCTAGCAATTTGACGGAGCCCGGATTTGTGCACGTTCTATCAGTGACGATATTAAGCAACGACATGGGGCCGCTCAGAAAAATGTGCGTCCATCGCTTGTCAATGCTGCACGCCTAATAGTTGTGTGTGATAGCGTACTACCCAAGTTGGAGGCGATAGACCTATCCGAGGCAGCATTGCGCATCGCGGTCGACAGCCTCCAGAAGCTCTACGCTCGCATTGACAGACCGGGAGGTTATACCGGGCACACCGTCGCCTCCGCCGTTGCTGGTTTTGCGCAACAATATGTGGCGAAGGTCGCACGAAAAGATCAAGCCTTGATTATCGCAGCCCTTGAGCGGTGCGCGAAGACGCGCTACATGCACTGTGCTCATCACATCCTCGATCTTTTGACCCCCAACAACTTGGACAAGGACTATCTTACGGGCACCCTGATTCCTCTTCTTCCCAAACTCCGTGATTGGGCCGTCAAGTACGGGGCTCTTGACTCGCTGGCACCGATTTTCCGCACGATTTTGCGTGCGTGGCTAGAGAAGGTCCTTGGCCCGGCCCCTCCTTCCACTCCGCTTCTTCGGGACCAGATCTATCACCTCGAGAGGTGGAGCTGTAGAACCGGGTGCGACAGCTGCGAGAATGCGCGCGGTTTTCTGCTAGGGCAGCAGCGCATGCGACCAAGTGCTCACGCTCCGACGGATTGGCCAGGCCAAGCGGAAACATATCGAGGTCAAGCTGGAGAAGCACGCGCAGGGCCTGGCGACGCACGCTGAGGTCGAGGGGAGGCCTCAGGGTCTGCAGGTACGCCCGTTCGTCCGTCCTGCTTGGCTCGTGGTTGATGTTCGGCCGCGTTGCAGATCCAGAAATCGGACGCGTTGCAGGCCCTCTATAGCTGGCAAGCGGAACAGAAGAACGGCAAAGAGATCCTGAAAAGCATCAGCTATGGCGACGACACCGCCTACAAGCGGTTGCTGGGGCCGCTCTATAATGAACTCACAGCGGCCATCGAAGGTCGCTCTGACATATTCGCTCATGTCACTTCTATGCCAATTCGCACTATTCTGGGAGCTTCCCCTTACGATCTACCTCATTCGGGATTGAGCATGTTACCCATTCCTGCCGGGTTGTTAACCGCTTTCGACCCACAGACTCCAGAAGAGCTCGGTGTGGTCAGATCGAGTCGTGTGGCTCCGCCTCATCCCCGTCCGCAGGTTGAGATGGACCAGGGACCTACGAAGAGGATGAAGATGATGCCGGAGGACGGGTAGGACGATATCGACCTGACCAGTCCTTGAAGCGCGTTGGGTTCATCACGTCCGTCTTGTTGTCGCCTACAATTAGCTATTCGGCTACAGAGCTGTCATGCTCGTGAAACACCATGTTTATTGAAACTTTCTCTACTCTTCGCTTTTTTTTTGCGCAAACAGCCGCCAGCAGTCCCGAACCGGGTCCTCGTCCATTTCCTCCCTGCAGATCGCCGCAAACTCATCATACCAGCGCACATCGTCCAGGCTGTACCCATCCAAGTTCAGCAAGCCACAGCGAAGCAGCACGCAAGCGGTCCACATCTCTTCAGGAAGTAAAAGTCGGTGGTCTTCCTCGTCGCGCACGAAGGCATGGGATAAGACGACGTCGGCGATGGCTTGCAGGCTTTCGCCCTTCAAAGCTTCATGCAAGATCTCCACGCCCTGCACGGCAGGTACAGGCCATTTTCATGCCTGATGAGGCCGTACCACAGCGTCGTCCAGATGAGCGACTCAAGGTCGTCGCGGAGTCGGAGGTCTGCGCGGTCCCGGACGAGTTCCGTCCAGCAGTACCGTTCGGAGATCCGACGTGCCCAGAACCCCCTGCGGTATGCAGGGTGTAGCGATGCTACATATTGCTTGCTAGGAAAGAACTCACTTCAGTACGCTGCGTCGTGTTAAAAGTCCGGGATGACGGGCTCACAATGAATCATCAGTTGAGGAGAGATTTTCTGTGTTGGAAGCTCTATCGACGCGTCCATTCAATGGGCCGCCAGTATTGTGCGGTAAATGGACGTACTCGTGAGAGGGAGATGATGTG
Source organism: Terana coerulea (assembly GCA_024811115.1). Classification (NCBI taxonomy): domain Eukaryota; kingdom Fungi; phylum Basidiomycota; class Agaricomycetes; order Polyporales; family Phanerochaetaceae; genus Terana; species Terana coerulea. Next base: position 23,973 of record JAKOGH010000563.1, read on the forward strand.
ACTTCGCTTTGGACTTGTTCGCCAGAAATAGCACGCTTGATAGAGTGAAGGAGGTCTGCCAAAGTTTCGGGCATGGGCGACACAGGTCGATGTATGCGCGCTACTAGCGTATCGGTCACTGCATGCGCAGGATCCTCTCCACCTGCGACGGGAGCGGACCTGTGTTAGCGTGATGGGAGGAAACCGATGCAAAAAGGCGTACTCTGCGCCAAGGCAGCGGAGTAGCTGCGTAGGGCAACCGTGCGTTCGGAATGGCAGATGATGAGCATGATGGCGGTCGATGGAAGAAAACATGGCGGATGCAGCGGTGGCTACTTATAGCGTCTTTCCACGAAACATGCCATTGCGGCCTTGAAGAAGGCAAGAGCACATTTACGCGTCCAGGCGACAATGAGGCGATACGCGATGCGTGTCGTGAGTGGCTTTCACACACGAAGCTACCTGTATTGGGGTCCTATGACTCGACTTGGGAATCTGAGATCAGCATCGATACCGCGCGACAGACCAGAGAGAGAGACCCACTTTGACAGAAAGGCGAGAACTATGAGTGTTATGGCCCTGGGCCCGGAATACGGATTGCTAAAATCGATCGTCGAGTGCTCTGGGCCTGTGCACGTTGAGCGCAGAAAACGCGGGAACCGATCCCAGTAGTTTCGATTGTTTGTCGATATATGCTCGCGCCTTTGTTCATTGAAACGGCCGCACTTTGGCAAGCCCATGTTTGCCTCGCCTGCCACGCCAATATCGGAGGGCATCATGCTGTCGAACAAAGGCGAGTCCAAGTGAATATCTCTGAACGGGTTTGTAATCATCAACTCATTGATAAACACACCATGTAGGGTGAGGTACCGCATAGAAGGAATGGTGACGAGCGTAGACTCTCTTCAAAGAGCCTGTAGCCAACACTGCCAGTGCTGATGGAGACTGCAGCTGGACGCAGTAAACACGGCCGGGCTCAGGCTGACGTGGCCAAAGTCGACTTCGCGGGTATAAAAGCTCCGTAAAATTTGTGAGAATCATCCGCCTTCGCACAGTCTCCTATAACTAGAGTGTCGTGCGCACCCCTTTTGCTCTACGTGGGCTCTGTCTGCTTTTGTGCTCATACGAGGTGCCGGTTCAAACGAGAGTACAGCTTGGCGCTAACGCTTTCGCACAGCTCGTCATGGGCGCTTCTCCAATCGGCGGGGCTTGCCGGCCTTATTATCTCGTCTTTCCCATTTCCTTTTATCTGTTCCCACGACTTCTGGTCTCGGCGTCCTCCCTGACCAATCCCGGCCTCTCCACAGTACATGCATAGACATCTCATGTACTGCCGTTTGCATAAGTCCGTGAAATCACAAAATTTCGTGGGGCTTGTTTGGCCCTGCTTGGCTACAGCACGTGGCTTCTCGCAGATCCCTCTTCCACCTATAGCTCAGAGTGTGAATATTGGTGGAAAAAATACAGTAGTATCCGAGTGACATTCTCAGCACCGCTGCATACTCACTAGCTCAATACAGAGGCGAGGGTACGGTAGCTGCGAGAAATCCACCGTGAGAAGAAAGACGCTCAGTCCGAGAAGCGCTCACTTGGCTCCGGTCCATGCGTTTGGGCGTCAACGTGAAAGCAGCCCAACCCTCACAAAATAAGTCAAGGTGAGGCGAAGAACATGAAGAAGTACTTCAGCGTCGCACTTACATACACCCCCGTTGCTAATTTGTTAAATCTAGCCCGTTACGCGGAGGAAAACGCGTGCTCTACACAGGTCACGGGGTGAGCCAAACAGGGCCAAGCAAGCCCATCGAAATTCCCTGATTTCACGGACTTATGCAAACGGCAGTAACATCTGGAGGGCAACGATTCTCTCCTCCACTGTCTGTCAATTCGTCTGAGTCGTTGCCGAGTGCGCTGGCGTTTATGTAATAACCCCGCAAGCGTCACACTGCAGATCTTCACCCAACCCGCAGGCATCATGTCGGTCCCTCACTTCATCTTCACCGAGCCTCCGCCACGCAAGTCAGCAGTCGCAGAAACGTTGGTCGAGCTGTAGAAGAAGGCGGCGCGCAAGTATTTCAGCGATGAAGCTGAAGAGCACTTCACTGTGCGCGAGTGCCGACTGCGCGAAGCAGACCCCGCGTTGCTTCGCTACGATTGCATAGTCTCCCCAGCGAACTCATTCGGGCACATAGATGGGGGGGTGAGTTTTCTGCGCGTGTATACTGGATATATATTGCTTACAAACCCGGCATCACTCTCCAATAGCTATGACATGGATCTCTCCATAGCCTTCAGAGGCGAGACGAACGACGTCGAACGGCTCTCCCGCCACGTCCAGGGCGCACTCCAAACACGGCCTTGCTCGCGACGATGCACGTCCCGGAGAAGGTGGACTGGCACTGCAAACTCGTCTACAACAGCATGTGGGCCCTCCTCGCCGAGCTCGCGCAGTGGAGCGCGGCGCACGGCGAGGAGGAACAGATCAAGACGGTGCTCCTGACGCGGCGCAGATGGTGCTCGCGGTGAAGCATTTCGCGACGGGCTGGCCCGAGGAGCCCTCGTGTGCGGACGTTGGGCCTGCCTCGCTTGCGGTGGAGGCCACGGCGACGCTGTGACCTCGCTGTACCATGTACATACGACGCCGCCGGATCTTCCTTTTTCTGACGAGGGCTGAAGGAATCAGCATACGGGGGCGGACTAGTGTGCGATGCCGATGTAAATCTAAGCGGTTGCGGCGCATTTCTACAGCATCACATCTGCAATGGTGTATACTATACAACGCCGGGTGCACAGCTCAGCTCGACAGCACGCGCGAGTGCATTTTTGTTCGCTGGGAAGTTCGGGAGCCGCCACGCCAACGCCACACCAGGGATGTCGACGGTTCAGCCTATAGGCGCAAGCAAAGTCAAGCAAAGCCTCCACTAGAATAGCCAGTGAAGCCCTTCACGCATCCCCGAGCACTGTAACGGAGCATCATCGACTGACCCTGGAAAGTGTACAGCACTGTCCAATTAAAGATAATCATTAGCATGCATATGCGAGCAAGTACTACAATATCATAAGTCAAAGAGGCACGAAGTCCGAAGCGATCCTAGAGACCATCGCGCAACTACTCCAGATCAAAAGGATGACCTCGGCAGTGCGCTCCCCCGTGTTCTGCACCTGGAACGTCGCCTGCGCGTCCCCCAGAACGTACGCGCCGTCGCCCTCGCGCAGCACCAGCGCGTTGCCCCCGGGCCGGTGATCGTCAACGCCGCGCCCGCCGCCTTCTGTGCGTTGTAGCCCGACGTCTGGATGAGGTGGATGTATGCCTTGCGCTGGAGCGGCGCGGCGGGCAGGGTGTGCGACAGCGCCGTCCCGGGCGAGATGAGCGACGCGAACATGGTGAGGGCGGCGTGCACGGGCGCGGGGCCCGACGCGTCGCGCTTCTCGACAACGCCGTCCGAGCCCGCTGGCGCCACAATCGTCGCCCACTTGTTCGTCTTCTCCTCGTCAGAGAAGTGTCTAAGCAGGGATGTTGTTTAGATAGGCTCAGGTGAATGAAGTGATCTTTAAGCCTCACCTCGTAAAGTATTGCGGAGTGAGGCCCCGCTGTGAGGGCATGGCCCAGATCTGCAAGAAATGGACCTGCTTGTCGCCGTGGGCCTTCTCGCTGTGTCGGATGCCAGTGCCGGCGGATGTCATCTGAACATCCCCACGTTTGATGACCTCCTGGTTGCGCATGGAGTCGCCACTACATTTATGACGAGTCAGTTTCGCTCTTTCTGTACCAAGTAAATCCACTTACTGATGCAGTTCTCCAGAGACCACATAGGAGAAAATTTCGAACTCCCGGTGTGAGTGTTCCCCAAAGCCCGTGCGCGGCTCGACGCGATCTTCATTGATCACCCGAAGGGCGCCATAGTGAGTGTGCTCGTGCGAGGCATATCTATCGACAACAGTTAGCGCGCTTTCAAAGCTGACAATAGAAGCCTCAACGCACGATGCAAACGAGAAGGTGTGAAAGGTCTTGAGCCAGCCGTGGTTGGCGTTACCGCGCTCTTGACTGGGGCGTGCAATAAAGTTGACGGACGACATCGGTTCGGGAGCTGTGTACTTGTTGCGAATGGAAAGTCCGTTGAAGGTATGCTTTTTGCTGGATAGAGCTCGAAGACTCGAAACTTTCAGGGCGGAGGACTTGTAGATGGTGGACAGGATGGAAATGCGAGTGGGACTGATGGCCAGACGAAGCTGAACTCCAGGTGCTTATATACGACACTGTCTGCAGGGAGAAGAGTGATTAGAGAGCAGTACGAGAGTGCGATGACTGGGGGATTTGGCTCAGGGGAGCGGCTTAGCAGCGCTGCTCACCATATGCAACGGCGGGGTTGCCTTATTGGGCAACCGCGCCCTCACGCTAACCCACGTCACGTCCACCTCGTGTCTACATCCTCCTACTCCGGGCCCCTGCGTAAGCCATCTTGCAAACGATGTTCGTAGACGCAGTCTGTAAGATATGCAACAACATTCCAGCCATCCTGCGAGGACTGCCGCCCTCTGGAGCCTCCACGAACACTTGTCTTTGCTTCTGATCCTGCCTGTTGCTATGAGCTTGAAGGCGTAAACCTGCACATCTTCGATTTAAATGCGCTATACAGTGCCATCCGAATCGGAGCAGGTGCCAGCAGCCTCGACGACCGTCGGCGAGGAGAGGTAAGGTAAGCTTTCAACACAAGGTCAACTTTAGAAAGCGAGCAAGAGTAAGACTCGGTAATGATGCTGCTTACGCGGAAGAGATGACAGTCCTGCTTGGCGCTAACGCTTTCGCACAGATCGTCCTGAGCGCTTCCCTGATCGACGGGGTTTGCCAGCATTATCTCATCTTTCCCATTTCGTGCTTATCGCTTCCCACGGTTTCTGGTCTCGGGTATGGCGTTCACCTCCCTGAGTCCTGACCAATCCCGGCCTCTCCTGGCACAGTACATGAGACATCTCATGTAGCATCTGGAGGGCAACATTTCTCTCCCCATCGTCTGTCAGTTCGTCTGAGTCGTTGCAGAGTGCGCTATCGTCTAGTAACACCGCGAGCATCATAGATCTTAACCCCCCCTGCAGGCATCATGTCGGTCCCTCACTTCATCTTCATCGAGCCTCCGCCCCGCAAGTCAGCAGTCGGAGAAACGTTGGTCGAGCTGTGGAAGAAGGCGGCGCGCAAGTATTTCAGCGATGAAGCTGAAAAGCACTTCACTGTGCGCGAGTGCCGACTGCGCGAAGCAGACCCCGCGTTGCTGCGCTGCGACTGCATAGTCTCCCCAGCGAACTCATTCGGGCTGATGGATGGAGGGTGAGTGTTCTGCGCGTGCATACTAGACATCTATTGCTGACAAACCCGACATCGCTCGCCAATAGTTATGACATGGACCTCTCCATCGCCTTCAGAGGCGAGACGAACGACGTCGAACGGCTCTCCCGCCACGTCCAGGCAGCACTCCGGACACGCTGGCGCGGCTTCGCACCGCCCTCGTCCTGCACGCTGGTCGAGCTCCCGCCCGACGTCTCCGGGCCCGGCCGCAACCCCTGGGCCGCGCGCGTGCTCGCGGTCCTCCCGACGATGCGCGTCCCGGAGAAGGTGGACTGGCACCGCGACCTCGTCTACAACAGCATGTGGGCCCTCCTCGCCGAAATCGCACAATGGAACGCGGCGCACGGCGCGGAAGAGCAGATCAAGACGGTGCTCATGACGGGCCTGGGCACCGGCGTGGGGGCGTTGAGCAAGGCGCGGTGCGCGGCGCAGATGGTGCTCGCGGTGAAGCATTTCGCGACGGGCTGGCCCGCGGAGCCCTCGTGGGCGGACGTCGGGCCTGCCTCGCTTGAGGTGCAAGCCACGACGACGCTGTGACCTCGCAGCACCATGTACGACGCCGTCGGACCTTCCTCTTCTGACGAGGGCTGGAGGAATCAGTATACGGAGGCGTACTAGCGTGCGACGCAGATGTATATCTAAGCGGTTGCGGCGCATTTCTGCAGCATCACATCTGCAGTGGTGTGCACGGTGTTGCTATACGAAGCCGGGTGCACAGCTCAGCTCGACAGCACGCGCGAACGCGCATTTGATTTCAGCACGCGTGGCTGGGAAGTTCGGGAGCCGCCACGCCAACGCCACGCCAGGGCTGTCGACGGCTGAGCCTGCTGACTGGCGCGGGGGGTTGGAGTCGCCTCGTTGCGTCCCGAATGCCACGCTCATGCTCCGGGAAATACAGATACACAGCATGCGCATTATGTTACGTACGGTGGTAACGGTACTACAGATACGGCGAACAGCGTAGCAGGGCTCGGAGCCCGGAGCTCGCGGGATGGGGCTGATGGCAAGGGCGCGTGTCCGCCACGCAGCGCACGGCGGCGGGTCGGCTGATTCGCGTCCTGGCCAGCTGCAGCAGGGAGGGACAACCTGATCGATAGGAGATTGAGTTGGATGACAACCTTATCCAATCAAGCCTAACTTTCCCTGACATGACGTGCAGAGTGGGTCAGGCACGCAACGCCCCGCCAAACCGCCGAGTGCATGCAACTGAAAGCAGGCGGAGGGGTCACGCTGCCTCGTCGTCGCACCCTTCGTTCCACACAACTGACATACAGCGCGGCTCCAAAGGTCGTGCAAGCTCTCTGCGGTGTCTGAGCTCCGAAGATAGGCCCGTGATAAAACACAACATGAGGCGTTCGCTTAGATAAAATCAAGGTCTTGGTGTGCATCGTTGTCTGTATTTCTGGCGAGCCGCTGCGAGGAACCGGAAGGCGGCCGCCCGACGTGCGCAGGCAAACTCCGGATCGACGCCCCCAGTAAGGCAGGCAGCCCCCATGCGGCCTTGGTTCGCGATCGGATTCGCAATCGGTCGGGCCCAAGCGCATCTCGGCGCTGCTGCACTGGCACAACCTCCTCGGACGGCCCAGAAGTCGCGTATAGACAGCTATGGGTGCTGAAAAATCCGGGATATAGCAAGTGGCAGATCGAAACCTAGAACACTCGCCGCCCTAGAAGCACCCTGAGCGTCCGGCGTGAGAGCAGCTGAGAGCCCGCCACGTACCCTGCGTCCGACAGCGCCTCCGAGCCGCCGTAGCGCGAGAGAAGACGTCGCAGGCCGCAGAAGCCAACCATCGATGATGCGAGACGGCTGGCCTGAGTCACGCAGTGACAGACAAGGGCATCCGGCACACCAGGCTCCAGCTCGGCGCGTCTACCCTCCATGCATGCGTCACGCCGTGTCGCCGCTGAGAAGGGCGGGTTGGTCAGCGACGACCGAGTCAGAGTTCGGCACGTACGTGGGCCCCTTCCGTGCAGAAAACGGCGAGAGGCCGCCGCGCCTCTGGAGAACGTTCCGTTCTGAAACACCTGGCACGGTTCTTCATCATCCAGCGACGCGCGCACCGGTGGCCCTGGGTAATCCCTGGCGGCCGATAATACTGGATGGGTAGAGGGAGCCAACAAGGCAGACTAGGAAAGGGCTTGGGTCATTAATATGCGCAGTGAAACGTCTTCGCGCTGCGCGACACCACACACCTTGATTCATTTTGACCGTTTGGCGTCGCTAAAGCCGCCGAATTGCATGGGCGACGAAGCATGGAATATTCTCTGTGGCCCGTGAGAGGTGGGTTCGACGCAGTTCGATGATGGTAAGCCGGGCGGCCGCCAGAAGGCAGCTGCGCTCCAGAGGACAGGGCCGCTGCAATATCTCCAGCGCCGCTGAGATGCAGCCCGCCACGATCGCCTCGGCCTGATAATTGCAAGCTTCCGGTATCAGCTTCGTGCGGCACAGCAGCAGCTGTCTATCTCCAGACAGATCTGAGGAGGCTAAACAGGGAAGCTCCCCAGGGCGACTGGATAAACAGATATCGGGCTATTTGGGTCGCACACACCGCGTCTGTCTGGGCGACATGTGCTGCCGATAGCGTCTGACGGGCATACAGGGTCCGAAGTTCTGGAGAGCGTTGGCGCGGAATGCTCGAGAAAAGAGTTCAAGGGTCCTTGTATCTGACGAACGAGTGTGTTAGGAGGGCGTCGTGTGAACGCAGTATGACGCCAGTGCAGGGAGACGCACCATACATTGCAACTTGGAATGTCTCAATCGCTTTGTCAGTCTGCGACGCACGCATAGGGTCAATCTGTCAACCAGGGCCAAGACCGCCGCAAAAACGATGAGGATGGGGGCTGACGTGGACCTTGAGAACGACCGGCGGGCAATCGCGGCAGAAGCATCACGTCCCGCAGAAATCGCAACCAGAAATCGCAGCGTAATGAGGAGGCAACGGGTTGCGCACCGGGGGAGGGGGGATTCGCCACACTTCGACCCCACGTCAATCATCCGATGCCTGGGCGCGAAGCCTTCCCTGTGCCCCAGCGGCGGCTTCGCGAACCGATGGCGATGGCGGAGGGGCCGTCGGTGCGGACAATGTGCGCAGAAGAAGGGTGGCGTCGGCCCTGCGAAGCACACGTGAAACGGCGACGAAAATGAGCCATCTGTTCAGGTAAAAAATATGAATTGCAGACTCACCACGGCCGACGGTGATGAAGCCCTGCACTCGAGTGCACGGATCGACTAGAAGCGCGCGGGCCCAGTGGGACACGTCAAGACGTCGAGACCGCGAGAGGAGGAAGCGCATCCATGACGCACCCTGGAGACAGACGTTCATAAAACCTACGAAAATTGGGGGAATAATTGTGTACTGAATTCGCCATCCGGCCATCCGCGCCGGCTCCAGAAACGCGAGTGGTCGAGTTGAAGTGTTGTCTCATTCATACCACCGGCTTGGCGGGAAGAGTGGCACGACGCAAGGGAATATGAGCACTAACGTTGCGACGCGGGAGGTCCCATGCGGACGCTCTTTAACCTTGCAAGGCAAAGGCCAGGCACCAGGTATCGTTGCGGCTGCTACGTTGTCGTCAGATGGTCCATACGGACGCAGCCTCCGCGAAAATGACGGACCTCGCAGCGCACCTTCGCGCCCTAGAGTTCAATACGGGTCTCCCATAATTGCGCTCGTGGCAGCGGGGTCGTCCGAGACGAGAATTGGCTGCGCCCCGCTCGAATTTCTCGTGGGAGTGGGACAATGAAAAGAATACCGGTCATATCGGTCGCCACCCCATCATGACCGCGAGCCCACAACAGCAGGCTCCAGATCAGCTGCTTAATGAAGAACCAGCGTTGGCAGGCTTTAGGTTCGAGACAAGTGGAGGCCCAAAGCTAGTCTAGAGCGGGGGTGGCGAGGGCCGGGCCAGAATGCGGGCGGGAGGCTAGACGTCGGTGGCGGGAGTCCGTCTGGGTCGGCACTGGAAAACAGGGCAGCGAGGGCCGAGGAGAAGGGGGGGCAGCGAGGCAGCGCGAGCCCGCTGCGCGAGGAGGAGCCTGAACACGTTGTCAGCCAAGGTTCGCCGGCGGACGGCGCGAGGGGACGAGGGGGGCTGTGTGCCGGGCAGGCGCTGAATTTGTGCAAAGCGGCAGGAGGCGTCCGCTTGCCCGGCTGGTTTTTGATGATCTACCTCGCAAAGCGAAGAAGCCTAACGGCCACTAAACCATCGCGAGCAGCAATCGTGGTGTCGACGGCGTGCGCGCAGGGCTATTGGGCAGGGACGGGTGTTCTGAGGGCAGAAGCGGCCGCAAACAAGGTTGCGCAGTGGGCTGATCATGTCTGATACCGCACTTCGTTAGTTTATCGTGGCTTGCATCGGCAGGAGACGACATCGATTGACGGGATGGAGTCGATACCACGGGCTTTCGAGTGAAAGCCTTTGTTTCTTTTGTGAGCATGGGCACGCTGCATGGCACGGTTTAGGCCGATGCCGTGAGCAGTCGACCAACGTGACGGGCGAGCGAGGTTTATCAAATCCGGAGCTGGGAGCAGGGCGACTCTGCGAGATGAAAGCGTTATGCGATGTCAGGCCGATGGCGAAAGAGGACAGGCAGATCTCTGCCGTATTTTTCTCGCCGAATCTGCGTCGCAGACGCCCCGTCCGCGGTGGGATATGCTTGATCCAGCAAATGGCGAGGGCCGGAAATCCCCGTGGGCGAGTCTCCGCCCGAAGCGCCCACATCGCAAAACAAACCTCAACTTGGGAGGAACGCATCCTCTCCTGATTTGTGTCCCAGTTCGCCTGATACTGCCTGCCTCGTCCGTATAAGATGTCCTCCTCCTCGGCGCACTTCCCCTCGATCCCTGCGCACGCCTCCCTCGCCCCTTCCGTCCTCCACGATCGACGGCAACTTAGCCTTTCCTTCCGTTCTCCGTCCCGGGCTTGTGGCGACGTCCCCTCCTCCGCCTCCGCTGCACG
>JAKOGH010000565.1:0-14771 GCA_024811115.1 Terana coerulea
CGTTGCTGATCAGTTCCCGCCGATGACGAACAAGCAGGAGGAACGTCGTATGAATATCTTGAGGCAAAGTGGCTTTCATAGTACTCGCGCTGCCACTGCATCCTCCTGCGCTCCTGGCCCACAGACAACCGTCTTGGACAACTCCCGCCGCCTCCTAAGAAGGCCAGATGTTCACGTCCCTGCAACGCCTCCGCGGTCTTATCTTCGCCGGGCCCAAGTAAGGAGACTGGGCCCCGCGCCGTGACTGACCATCCAAATACAAGTACTCGGGTCGTAAGAAAAAGGACAGGAAGAGATAAAGTCGAGATAGCGGATATTCATGAAATGAGTGTACATATGCCGTGCTCAGTACGCTTTAAGCTCGCGAGTTTGTATTCTGAATCATATAAACACGTACTACTGAAACACGGCGCAGTGAAAGCAGTGCAACTTATTGTTCCCTTCGACATCCTCAGCCAGCCTTCTCTCTCAGCCTCTTCGACCGCCGGAGATGGCTCTGCTCCACAGCACCGCTCGAGGACCGTTTAACTTCTGCAGAGCGTTCTTCACGTCTCCTCTTCAAGTTCCTGTTTGGACGCGGAATCTTAGCAGAGGGTGACAGAGCAGCTTCATGGGATCCGAAAACCGGCCAGTCGTCCGCATCCAAAGCTTGAGCGAATTTTTAATCCAAAAGGTCGGTTCAACGCTTTCTTGAACGGCTTTCTTGCCTTGTTCTTTGAGAGTGCGTACCAGATCTACGAGAACCTGCGCACATTCCTCCTCATCATCTTGAATCAGCGACAGAGCTTGATGATACCTCGACCAACATCTTTCGAGCTCTGCCACGAGATTCTGCAGCGGCTGACAAGCGAAGGCGACCTTGTAATAGATCTTAAGCTGTGATGAATGGACGCAAGACCTCTTCTCGTTGCCGCCCACACGTCGTCCGCGCTCATCGAGGTCTTCGGCGTAAAGATATGTTGGATGCTGGTCCAGCTGTCCTTCGAGCCGAAACGTCGCACAGTTTCGTAGAGGAAGATCCACCAAACAGCCTCTAGGTCGTCCTCAAGACGGTGAGTCTTCTTCGGGTCTTGCAGAAGCATGATCGACATGAACTGCCAAGTGCCCTGTACGGCTATAAGCGACGAGTAGGGATAGTAGGACTTGGCTGGCGACTCACGATGCGGTATGTCAGATCGTCCTTGGATCCAGCGTGATCCCAGTCGTTGAGGATACCCCTGCCTTCAGAGGTAATCATGACATTGCCGACACTAAGGTCTCGATGCAGGAAGCCAGCCGAATCATGTGCGTGTGATATCGCTGCGGCCACCCGGTGAGTACAGCAATACTCAAGGTTGGACGAGTGCAAGAACCCACCGACGAGAACATCATGAAGAACTTGAACCACTTCTCGCTCGTCTAGAGCGCTCTCGAGGGGAAAATAAATCTCTTGTACGACGCGATGGTGGATGTACTGCCTCATTCTAACGTCATCCGCACACCAGTCGCCGCTCTCATCCACCAGATCCTGCGTCGACGTCACTTGGATCGTGTCGTTCTTCTCGCGGACATCTCCGCCGTAGAACACCGTGGGGATGTTCGGCACGTTGTGTTTCCGCAGATGCCTGTACGTCCTAGACTCCACCGAAATGTTCGGAAAGTCCATGCGCCAAGTATCCTTCAGACAGATCAGCCGTCTAGTTTTCACGTCAAATGCCAAATATGCACGAGTGGATCGACCAAAAACCAAAGAGCTCTCCACGAACGGCCGACCCGCGATGAGATCAGTCGATTTCCGCGCGACCTTGTCGTACACGTGTAACTTCCAGGTCGGGTACGTGCCGGCTGCGTCGAGGGTGCGGTCCGCGTCAGTCAGCTTGCGAACAGGCTTTCCGTCTTTGTTACCCGCCTTCATATCACCAAGGAACTCTTTAACGGACGTCCTGAATTGCTCGGCCTCTTTCTCAGTAGCTAGTTGTGCAGTCCAATCAGATCCTCGCTGCTCGTCCGTCATATGCGCGAATCTCCAGAAGAATTCGGCGAGAAGGTGTGGGTTCGCGACGTAGTCGAACCGTTCCGTGACGGACACACCTGCGTGATCATATCGTAGGATGCGAGCGTAGCGACCGGTAATGACAAGCTGGAAGAGGAAGTGGCGATGTTGGCGTGTAAAGAAGGCTTGGGCGTGTGAGATTAGGGATGTACGAAAGGCGGTGGCCTCCTTGTCGCGATTCTCGAAGCTGTAAACCAAGGGATCGCCTTGTCGCGGAGGGATAGACGAAAGCGACGGCGATTTGTGAACAGAGGATGAGGAACGCGCTCCTTTTGCGTCGGGAAGGGCGGCTGCCGGCTTGACACCAGGCAAGAGTGCATGCTGAAGGTTTCCAGAGCGAGATGGACCAACACCTTCGATTGGGCTTGAGGTATCGGAGGACGTGCTCCCCTCAGAACTAGAGAAATCGTCGTCCGTTGGGTCCACGAAGGGATCCAGAGCCAACCGGTGGTCGACCTCGATGGATAAGCAGGCAGTGGCGAAATCCAGCGGTTCGGAGTACTCTTTCAGCAGCTGGCGACGGGCAGGTTGATGCGTTCGTCCACTAATCGAAGAGAGTATATCTTGAGCCTTATTGGTGCTCTCATCCTGCTGCCCCTCTTTTCTCTTTCCGCGCCTTTTCGCCTGCTTCTCCTCCGTTTGCGCCTTGGGTACGAACAACCGAACGCGAGGACACAGCTTGAATTTCTCGACAGCCTTTATCTGCACAGCGTGATCAACGGAACCGGATATCTGTGAGCATGCACGACAACACAGGCAGGTTGGTAGTACTCACTAAGGGAGTGCATGTCTCTTGGAGTGTCTTCTTGGGTCGGATTGGGGTGAACTTCGCAGTTGGGGTATTCGCGGAGATGTCATCCCTGGGCATATACTTCTGAAAGAACAGCTGAATCGGGACTGGACCGAGGAAGTGTCCAGGCATGGTGTGGATGTGGATGATCAAGATACTACGCAACGGTGTGTAGAGTCGTTTGTGCAGCTGCTCGAAGTATAGTCGTAGCAGTCGAGAAGAGCCACAGACCGAGTCAAGAGCACATTCAAGTGATGTTCGAGAACAAGAGCAGAACAATCAAAGACGAGTGGCCCATGCATCCGAGAGGCCGCACGTTCCTGTAGCAGGGAGGTTGGGGTTTCATGAGGGACCATTTATTTCGCAGAATGAAGTACAGATGACGATGCCCCGCTGGAAAGATAGAGGGGGATGAGATAAACGTTGAGGTCGACATGGTGAGAAAAGAGGTCTACGGAAGACCCCACCCGACGGAATTGATGCGCCATCAAGCGGTGGACGCTCGGACGGCGGGCAGCACTCCGGGTACGGGCTTGTTACAGGGCACGAAGGAGTCGTCGTACGCACTAAAATAGGGACGTTCAAAATTGGGCGCAGGTCGTAGGTCGTAGGTCGTAGGTACAGAAAGTCACGGCGTCTGTAACAATCAGTCACACGCCATCAGTTTGTGACCATGGCCGTCGGCCGCCCACGAAGGTCTTTGCTCGATGTGTCTGACAGTGAGCACCACTGGCTGGTCCTCGACCAGACTACTCAATACGTTTGCACTCTATGAGTAGTTATCCTATCCTCACACAGTAGTACCGCTGTAAAGTTAATATGTTAGAGAAATGCTGAGTATTATGTCTACATGTTGTCTTGAGCTTCGTGCTCGTCGTGCAGCACAACGCCGAGCTCTCACAGGAGCGGCGGGGTGGTGTCGGTGAGGGCGCTTACTCGAGTGAGGTGACACGGCGAGCGTGATTAGAATGATGGATCGGCCGTAGCTTGATTAGGCAGGTTCCAGTACCTACGACCTACGACCTACGACCTGCGCCCAATTTTGAACGTCCCTAATTTTGAACGTCCCTAATAACAGCACATTCTGCAAGCATGCTGGGCCGCTCACCTGGATGGTTACTGCAGTGTGAGGGATATGAATAATCTGGAACACAGGAAGAGAGGAACAGCAAGGCAATGCGGATACAGCATTAATATTGGTATTGTTCAGTTCTAGTACACAACACTACATGGAAGGGATTACACAAACAACAGACAGGAAGACGGGCGCGAATGTCAACCAAGTTTAGTACTCGACAACCCACGGAAAAACCATGAAGATTGGGTTGTCAAGCGTGGACCCAGTGTGCGGTTGCTCTTCCACGTCGCAAGTAAAGGTGACGAAGGCATCGTACGCCGTGTCCCTAGGCATGAGCGCGTGGGTTTGGTTATCGGCGTTCTTGAACCATCCAGGATGATGGGCTCGCCAGGGGAGGGGAGAGATAAACGAACATCGCGGTTTCCAGCAGTTGAAGTCGCCTAAAGCATTGATTCATACCCAGATATATACATGTGAAGGTGAGCAAAGCCAAAGTCGAGGAAGGACGCGCGTAAGGTCGACGACCGCGACGACTGCGAGCAGGTCGGCGGTGGCGGAAGTGAAGAAGGAGGTTGGAAGGAGGCGCAGAACCAACGAAAGAAAAATTGCAAGAAATGCCCACGACTCGCCCTGCCCTAAGCCTTCTGCAAAGCGCCTACTTCTCGCGTCTATCCCGGTCAATTGAAATTCATTATTCCTTACTCCTCGGTCCTCGGGGCGAGGTGCGCCTCAAAGCCTCCGCTTGCCAATCTGCTTTCTGATATGTTTCCCAAACGTTTCCCACCGTCTGTGCCTCGTATCAGCCCCGGCTCTCATACGGGCTCACCCCCAGTGAGAAGCGACATTGCGCATATCCGTTCTCAAACGCACCTGTATGTAAACACGTTATGGAATATGTTTCTGTCCGCTTCTACCGTATTTGGGCCTATTTGTCCGCGCGCTTAATGTTACATAATCGCGACGTCCGACACCGACGCGTCCGCTCGACGTGCGTCACGATGCTCATGTCGACGCGACCAGCCCCATTGCGCAGTGTCATGCATGTGACGCGTAGCGCGATGCGAACATTGCTCGTCCTTGTCGTGGCGAGTTGCGCATCCTGCTCTGCGCACCTCGGCGCGCGCCTGTTGCCCACGTCGTCCCGCCGATCTTACCCTCCGCCCCGCTCCCAATCTGGAACCCTCGGCAGTTTGCGCTTAGCATAAGAAGGACGAGCGTGCCTCAAGTGACAAGTCCACTTTGCTGCGCACGACCACCATCCCCGCCATCCCCGCCATCCCCGCCATCCGTTCCGATTCACCTCCCTGACCGGCCTGCCCCTTTTATTCAACAAGCATGGACAGATGTCGCCCGGGAGCATCCTCTGCGCAAAGACTACGGGCTGAGCAGGTACCGGTAAGTGTTGACTTCGAAAAACATGAACTGTTCTGATAAGGCTGCATATATGCGTCTCAAAATCATGCAGAGGGCTCTATATGGCACTATTACAGGCACGTCGTTACCGATCTTCAACGTTCGCGCGCGAAAGGTGACAACAACGCAGATTGAAGGGTTGCACCTATGGGCGATGCACGTAACTACAGGTATTCAAAACTGAACTAACTTTACCATTCTATAGAGATGTGTAGCAACATTGTGCGGCCTGTATGTGGTATGATCTAGCCTTTTGCGCTCAGCAAACACAACACTGAAGCAATACACAGATCCCCGACCATCCTCGCACTGTTAGGAGTCACTCAGCTACCCCCTCATCAATCATCCTCATACGCGCAACCGGTGGCTACGTCGATGCAGCTTGAGAACCGCGCTCGGAGAGTTACCCGCCACCCAAGTCCGCCTGTCTGCTCTGCAAGCACAAGCCTCGTGAGTGCTATGTACAGACTGCCTTGAGTCGTCCACCTAATATCTTTGACTTAGCAGGCCTCGCATTTCTAGTTGACCATAGCATGCTGGATAGGCTGTATTACGGATCGGAACTGCTAGATACGAGTGTATATATAGCATAAAATGAGAACATTTCCTTACATATCCTCACATACGAGAGCGGTTCTGAACGTTTCGCGACGGGCGCTATATGTGCCTATCTGTTCCTATCCTTCCAGTTTTTCCGTTCCTGAGCGCAACTGTCCTCTTCTATCCTTGATGACGCTGAGCGCGTTTCTAAACATCTCTCCACATTGTTGATTCTCACTGGGGCTCACCAACACTGCGATCTTACTCCGCTTGTGTTGGGCGAGGCGAGGCGAGGCCGAAAGCTGGCTGTCACGCGTACAGTCCACACCGCACGTACCTCAGCGAGGCGGTCTCCCGAGCGTCGATGGAACGCTTTCGTTGGCTACGAGGTACACACGTGCAGCCGACGGTCGGTAGCCTCTACTGAACCTAATTGTGTGCGTCCGTCCTGCGTTGCACCACCGCCGAGCCTCCACATGCTCTTACGCCCCGGCAATCTTTACTCCTCCCAGTCCGCGAACTGGAGTCCCACCACCCCTCCGGCGCGTGCGGGATCGCTTTGAAGCCCAGCCGTGCATAAAACGCCTGCGCGTTCGTGTTCCGGGGGTCCATGCCCAGCCACAGCCCGTCCAACCCCTTCTCGTCTCTGAGGAACCGCACGACCTCCCCAATCAGCCGCTTCCCCCATCCCTGCCGCTGGTACGCGGGCAGGAGGTCGACGTGCAGGTGTGCGGGGCTGAAGGCGACGCTCACGTCCGCCGCTGCGGGGGGATTGTGGATGGTGCGGATGTACCGCTTGTCGGCGGGCGTGAGGGAGCGGAGGTGCGCCGGCGTCGCGTCGCTCACGTCCGCGTCGTCCTCCGCGGCGCGCAGCGGGTACTTCGCGCGGTACGCAGGGAACCACGTCTCGCGCATGGCCTGCTCGAACTGGCGCGTGTCCCAGGTGCTCAGGCAGTACCCGACCACCTTCCCGCCGCCGCCGTCCGACGGCTGAACTAGGACAAAGCCGAAGCCCGTGGGCAGATGTACGTACGGCTCGGCGTACATCACGCCGATGAGCTCGCCGGCGGAGTGCAGAGCTTCTGCGGAGTTGCCTGCGTCGCCGGTGGCGAGGCAGATGTAGGAGAGCGCGGAGGAATCTTCGCGCGTGGCACGTCGGATGTAGGGGGCGCCGTTGTCTGCCATGGTTCTGGAGGATAGGCTTTGGTCGGTCTTGGTCTGCAGTAGATGGTGAGTACCGCTACTTATACACTCTGATCCTTATCAGCTTGACATCGTATGGTTAGCATGACCTTGAGTTCGGTATAAGTGATCACGTTCATACGCACATGAAGCCACACAAACAAAGGCAGCCCTCCCTGATCGTAATCGGACCGTTGTGTTTTATTGCCCGCTACACCCAAGTTGTGAACACTGCAGAGGAACGACCGTTGGGCAGCGCCTGTGAAGCCAACGTCAAGCGGCTAAATGTCGGAAGCAGGATCAACCTTCCACAGTATTGTCACGAACGCCACAAACCCTAGCAAATCAATCCGACTATCACTTACTGGATGTAACGCTAACAAGGCTGCGTCCTCTTCCGTACCAGCGGGTCACTGAGGCTTGCGCCGTGCGTTGCGTACACACTACATGGGTTTGGAGCAATATTGTTGCTCTAAACCTATGTAGTCTGTACGTCACTGTACGTGCACTCGCCCGTAGAGGTGTTGTTGTTTTCTTGCTCGCGAGCCAATGTTCGAGGCCCGCAGTCTTTCCATCTTCGAGGCCAGGAAATCCAGGAACGCCGGCGCTTGTGGCGCTGCTGACGTCAACGTGTGGTGGCTTTCCACAAATAGCAGGCCCGCCACTTTGCCAAAAACGTTCTGCGCGCTGGGCACCCACAAACAGTCCCCCGCGGGGCTTGGCGAGAACGACGACGTCGCCTGAGAGATTATGCTCGTTATTTATTTGAACTTTTTATCATTTCCTCCGCGATGTCGCGAGCCGTCCGGAATCCAAGTCTGCGCCGAAGCGGACAATGGACTGTCCGTTCCATCGGTCCACGCAAGGCACACAGGGAAATGCATCCGCTAGCGCTCCACTGAAAAGTGCAACGGCCAGCCTCTAATCGGCTCACCGACTGACGCACCGATTGGCGAGTGGAGGCTGACGCGCTGACGTCTAGCATGCTCAACCCATCGCCCCCTTTAAAACTCGCACGACCTCGCCTCCTCCCCTTTCCTCTCACCCTCACGACCTGTTACGACCCATCCCCCACCATGTTCGTTCTCCCCGCTGCCTTCGCCGTGTTTCTTGTCGCTGACACCGCCTCTATAGGTCTTCGTCAAGTAGCATAGATAATGCTACGACGGCGTCGACGGACACGTTCGTCACCGCGCTCGTGTTCAACTTGATAGTTTTTGGGGCGGAAATCGCTGCGTTTACGCTCCTACGTCCTCGCTTCCCATCTATATACCAGGCGAGATCGCATATGCCCACTGATGGGTAGGTCGTCCGCCCGCTCAGATGTCACCTTCCTCTTACCGTTTCACGCAGGGTGCGAGCAAAGCCTCTCTCGAACAGTATGTTTGCATGGCCGTTGGCCATATTCAAAGCCGACCACGAAGAAATTAAGAACACCAACGGCCTCGATGCCTACTTCTTCGTGCGCTTCCTTCGCATGGTCGTTCGGATACTCCTTCCGATTTGGCTTGTCTCCTGGGCGGTCCTCATGCCCGTCACCTCCGTCAAAACTGGCGTCACCGGCCAAAGTGGGTTGGACAAGTTCGTTTTCGGCAATGTCGGGGCCAACCAACAAGCTCGGTATGCGGCACACATCATCCTGGCGTGGGTGTTCACTTGTGAGTGTAAGGCGCATCACTGAACGGTCAGAGGCTGACAGCATATAGTCTGGATTCTGTGGAACCTGAAGAGCGAATTCGCGCACTTCATTCGCACTCGCCAGCTATGGCTAATGGACCCTCGCAACGCGACGTCCGCTCAAGGGAGCACGGTGCTCTTTACGGGTATTCCCCAGAGCTACCTCACGGAGGCTCAGTTGACCAAGCTGTTCTCCGTCCTTCCCGGTGGTGTGCGCAAGATATGGCTCAACAGGTAAGCGTCATAATACGTTTCAATCATTCTAGCATCAAGTAACCTGTCGCTGCAGGGACCTGAAGGAGATGCCCAAGTTGTACGACCGTCGCACGAAAGCCAGCGCCAAGCTCGAGTCTGCAGAGACCGCGTTGCTGCGCAAGGCCGTAAAGCTCCACGCTAAGCAAGTTAAGAAGGGCGAAAAGCTAGCGAAAAAGGCAAGGCCGAGGCTCATACGGGAGACGACCGCCACCTTACGGACGCATCGACGATTGACACCGAGCGCCACGACACTGATAGCTACCTCCCGCGCAAGCAGCGTCCGACACATCGTCTCCCGCTCGGGTTCATGCCATTCTCTTTACCCCTCGTCGGCAAGAAGGTCGATACCATTGAGTGGGCGCGGGCTGAAATCGCGGATACCAACGTCGCTCTGGAGGAGTCCCGGGCGAGGCTCGTGCAGGATGCGGAGCACTCGTCGACCATGGCACCTGTCCCGACTCAGAACCCTGATTCCCTGAAGCCGCTGGGCGACGCGCAGACTTACCCTCCGCTCAACGCCGCGTTCGTCCTCTTCAACGACCAGCTCGCGGCACACCTCGCCGTGCAGGCTCTCGCGCACCACCAGCCCTACCGGATGTCCGCGCGGTACATTGGCGTTGCACCCGACGATGTCATCTGGAACAACCTGGGCATGAACCCGTACGAGTCGCGCGTGCGCAAGGCTATCAGCTGGTCCGCGACGGCGGCGCTGATCATCTTCTGGGCGATCCCCGTCGCATTCGTCGGTGCTGTATCGAACATCCACGCGGTGTGCAGCACCGCCTCTTGGCTGGCCTGGATATGCAACCTGCCGAGCGTCATCGTCGGCATTATCGCTGGTATCCTCCCGCCCGTGCTCCTCGCTGTCCTCATGATGCTGCTGCCTATCGTCTTGAGGCTGTTCAGCAAGTTCGAGGGCACGCCGACGAAGACGGCTGTCGAACTCAGCCTGATGACGCGCTACTTCTTATTCCAAGTCATTGTGCGTTCTCCACAAAAGCTTTCTTCAAAGGATATACTAACCTTTCACTCCAGCATTCCTTCTTAATTGTCACCATCTCCTCCGGAATCGTCTCCGCTCTACCCAAACTGCTGAACAACCCAGGATCAGTTCCAACGTTGCTGGCACAGGAGCTACCCAACGCGTCGAACTTCTTCCTCACTTACATCATCCTTCAAGGACTGTCGGGAACGGCATCCGGCTTCCTGCAAGTGGTGCCGTTGGCGCTATACTACTTGAAGCTGTATGTGTTGGGCAGTACGCCTCGCGCCGTCTACAACATCAAGTATGTCACCCGCAGCGTCGCCTTCGGCACGCTGTTCCCCAGCATTACCTTGCTGGCCGTAATCAGTGAGTAGTTTTTGCTTCCTCCTCACCCTAAACCTAACTGGCCTTCTCCTAGCCATTACATATTCCATCATATCACCTATCATCAACGGCCTCGCCTGCGCCACCTTCGCCCTCTTCTACGTGTTGTACAAGTACCTCTTCATCTGGCAGCTTGACCAGAAGCGCTCGGGCGATTCGGGAGGCCTGTTCTTCCCCAAGGCGTTGCAGCACATCTTCGTGGGACTATACCTTCAGCAGCTCTGCCTCACAGCGTTGTTTTTCCTCGCACGCAACGAGAACGGCGGCGTCAGCGCGATACCGGAGGCGATCCTCATGATTGTGCTCATTGTCATCACGGTACGTGCGCATGCGTTTCTAATTCGCGTGCCTTACTCACTATATGCGCTCCCTTCTCGTAGGTTGGCTTCCACTTGACGCTGAACAACTCGATGTACCCGCTCACGGGCCCGCTGCCGCTATCCCTCGCCGACAAGGCGCAAGGGCCCCCGGCCCCGTCCCCGATGACCTCCAGAAGCCCGACGCGCAGCACGTCCAGAGCGGCGCGGTCGCGGTCAACAGTGCGGAGAGCGCGCCCGATGCGTTCGAGGAGTTCGCGCACCCGGCGGCGGTGGACCCGCAGCGGCCGGTGTGGATCCCGCAGGACCCGCTTGGCCTCGCGAAGGCCGAGGAGGCGGCGGACCGCGCGCACGGCATCGACGTCACGACCGAGCGTGCGCACATGGATGGGAAGGGCCGCGTCGACGTCGAGCCGCCGCAGCCGGGCGAGGGTGTCCGTGTGTAATTGCGGCTCCGTCTTCACCTGTTGGCGTGTTTCATGGACCTGTTGTTTGCTTGAGACTTGCGTTGTATTTTTAGTATACATCTACCAGTCCCATGATATCCAGTATTCTATCGTCTTGTAGTACCTCTACCTAATCAATTTCATGGACTTGTACAATACTGCAATCTTGATCGCTACAGTGTCCCCACCAGGAAAATGCACTGGCAGTTCGGTGTGCGCTTGCAGACCGTGATATATCGTATCACTGCGGCGACCGGACAATAAATCCGGTAAATTTACTGGGGACTTATGGTTGAAAATGAAGCAAATTATCTCTCATAAGTAGCTCCTTCATATGTTTTGCATATTGCCACCAGAGTCACTCTGATGGGCTGGATTTATGCTGGACATATGCGAGAACCAAGAGACATTTTGAATGCATCTAGCATGGATCACTTGGAGCTATGAAAGATCATTTGCTTCAGTATCTGCGATAAGTCCCGGATAAGTCCAAAGGATTTATTGGGCGGTCGCCGCTGTGTATCTCATCAGTGAAGGTTACACGTCTGGACTCTGACTCTTACCTTCATGTTATGTACGAACCAATTCAACGCCCCTTTCACTAGTACTTTCCGCTCTTTGTGTACACCTTCCACGCCATTTAACTCCGTGCGCTTCACGCCTTCGTGGCCGGGGATGCTTTGGCCACTCCGGACTTGATCCAGATGTGACAGTGCCGGTGTGGTTCATGCGTTGTTCGAGTGTCTTTGTTTCTTGCGTATATCTCATTGCAGCGGCAGCGCCCCTCAAGCGTTCTCTCCGCATACCTGCGCCTCACGCCATCTTGTCTACGAAGCCCTAGGGTCTGAAGCTCGAGATGTCCGAACGGTTCCTTGGTCCAGTCCCTGTGCAGCTTTTCAACAAGGAATATATGCAAGTTAACCGTGAACTTGGCGAGACGCCGGCTGCCGACTTTTCTGAGGTTATAGGAGCCGAGCAGTCCGTTCAAGAGTTGTGCGCACATCTCGTGAGTTGTTTTCCGCTCCCAGTATTTGGTGTTATGTTTTGCATCTTGATTCTGACACAAATGAACCCAAGATTAAGGCCGCCGAGCGAAACGGTCTCTGTCCAGATTTGCGCCTCTTCCTACCCAAAATCAAGAAGAGTGGCGCACGGAATACTAGTCAGCATAACTGGAGGGACAAACGCAAGGCCAACGCAACAGAGGATCTTTACCCTGCGCTGGCTGCGAAGAAACGGCCTAAAACACGCAAACGATCCAGGAAGACGCGGGATATCAGAGAGTACTACGACTTCGCAACCAGCCAGCTATGTATTGAGATTGACCACCGCCTCGCCGCAGACCCCTTCGTCGAGCATGCTGACTCCGAATCGTCGGATTCCGACGAGGACGCTCCCAAGTCAGTGCCGTCGAAAACATCATCATCGCCCCCAGTTCGTTATCCCGTACTGTTTCTTCACCTCCCATCAAGATTAGCGAGCCTCCAAATTCACGGAAACTGAACCTTGATTGCCCTTCATTGGAACCTTGGCGCGGAAGCTCGACCCCTCCGCCATCCAGTGCGCACAAGAGCCCGAAGAAACAGGGACGAGCATTCCGCAAGCGTCTCATCGCTCACGCCCAGGCCCATTTCGCAATGTGCAGCACCGGGTCTTCTTCTTTCAGGTCGTCATCGTAGAACGTTTCGCCCGCCTTGTCCGGTGGGACCACTCCGGGGCCGTTTTCACGGAACAGTTCGATTTCGTAGCGCACCCGCATCTCCTGGCGGACTTTCTCTGGCGGTTCTCCTCCATGGACGACACGGAACGCGGCTGGGACACGTCGGTTGCGCGGCCGACGAAGGCTGAGCGAGACGCTTTCACGCACGCTGCTCAGGAATTTCTCGGGCACATGAAAGACGCCACGAATGGAGTGCGCCAGATACCGCACGCACGACGCACGCTCGACGGGACGGGGACGTATCCCCTGTGGAAGATTCACGTGGGATCGCGCCGCGGACAAGGGGACCGCTCTTGTCGTACAACGACCATTTTCACGGCCGCCGCCGGTCCGCGGGCGTGCTACCCGGGCTTACCTAGCGTACGACCTACAGACAAGCGGCTCGTGTTTCTCAAAGACAGCTGGCGACTAGACCATTCGAAGATCTGGGCGGAGTCGCGGACGTACCGACATCTGCGGACACACGGAGTGCCACACCTGCCTAATGTGCTATATGGTGGGGACGTTCGCTATCCGGATGGTGAATCACAACAGACAGCGACGGTCGACCTGGCTAATGGACACGTGAGCTCGGTAGTAGAGGACAGTTTGACTGGCATGTCCATCATCGAGTGGTGCAGGATGTCGTGTACCCTCTGCAGACCGCCGTGGACGAAAGAGAGTTCGTACAAGCATTGCACGATGCCTTATGCGGTAAGTATCATGTTTTCCTTCGGGCTGCATTTACCAACGATAATCCCCGCTGCCGGCCATCAAGAAGGCGTACGAAGTTGCCGGTCTCCTGCACAGGGACGTAAGTTTCGGCAACGTCATGCTTACCGCAGACGGCAGAGGCGTGCTGAACGATTGGGATCAGGCTGGTGAAATTACCGAACGCACAGCCCGCATCGTATGTTGCAATACTTTCCATTCATACTCCTTCTGAATCGTGGCGTTACAGGGAACATGGCGTTTCATGTCTATCTCTCTTCTTGAGGACCCTAACAACATCCACGGCATCGTAGACGATTTGGAATCCATTTTCTGGATTCTCTTATACGGCCCAGTGAAACACTTCGCCGCTGTGGAATTGAATCAGGCATCCTGTCTCGCCTCCTTCGACTACCAGAAAATTGACCGTGACGGCCGACGGATAGGCGGGCTCCTCAAAACCAGCTGCATTCACGCACGTACTATTGAAGACGTCAGTCTCAGCTGCACGCCATTTCACGAGCTTATTTGTCGCCTCAACTCCTCCTGGTCCAAGTATGACATCGCCAGACATGCACCCTCTCGAGAAGACGTCGCTGAGGGTGGCACAAGCATTCTCGAATCGGCCACCGAACCTGCGCACTGGCTCCAACATTTCGCCGCTGCGCTGGGAGAAGCTGGCTGGCCGGATCGGGAGCTTGATGAAAATGCGGCGAATGTTGCCTCGTGCGACCAAAAACACTCGACTGACGAGTCCTTACGAGCATCTTGCCCCTCCACACGAGGGACCAAGAGGAAAGCTACGGATATCGGCTGCGGACAAGAACCACTGAGGCGGTCCAAGAGGCTGGCAAAGCGCGAGCAGTAGCTGGCTTATGGGCGATCAGATACTCGAACGGCTGTAGTCTCCACTAGCTGGATCTTTTGAACACTCCACCCCATGAGTGCATCGTATTCGGTGACACATGTAGACAATTGCATTCGACTAGAGGTATGTAACTAATCAGGAGCTGCCTTAGACTTCCGAGGCCTTTTCATGCGCTCTCTCCTGAACTAATTCGTCCGAGCACATGTCCAAGTCCATGTCTGCGCGGTTCCGCTTCGTGCTCTCCGTGATGTGGGTTACGCTATACGTTGACCGTGCCGCTGCTCCGCATACGCTTCTCCTTCTCATTGGGGGTCTCCGGCGGGTACTGGTCCTTACCCACAGCATCGTCCGGTAGCCACTGGCTCTCAGGGCGTCAATGCATCGCGAAACGTTT
>JAKOGH010000566.1:0-12346 GCA_024811115.1 Terana coerulea
GTAAAACACGAGTCAGTGAAGCTGAAACCGCGAGCCAACTCGGAGTCGGATCTTCCGTGGGAATCCTCTCTGGACAATTTTGGAGACAAGGATACGGATAATCCATATATCAACTGGGTGGACATTGTGATGTCCCCAACGACCACTCACAAGCAGAAGTTATCGCTGCTGTGTTCAACGATAAGGACATGGATCAGGGTGGATGACTCCGATGACGAGGATACTTGTCAAATGGAAGTCACACATGCCGGAATGGTTACACAAGTACATGACGTGTTCTCCAAGCGAAAATCAGAGCGAATGCCGGTCACGCAAGTATGATCATCCGATTGACTTTGTGGAAGGTACCTCCTTCTCAAGCCAGCTAAAATCTACCCGCTGCCTCCCAAAGAACGACATTCTTTGGATGAATGGATTGACGAAGAACTACGGAAAGGTTACATTCGACCTTCCAAATCACCAGTTGCGGCACCATTTTCTTTGTCAAAAGCACGACGGCGGATTGCATCCATTATGTATGGACTACCGCGCACTCAATGAGATCCGTAGTGAAGAACCGCTACCCAATCCCAAGGATTGCTGACTTGATCGACTGTCGCAGGCATCCATATTTTCTAAAATTGACCTCCAGTGGGGCTATAATAACGCCCGAATCAGTGAGGGGGATGAGTGGAAACGGCTTTTATCACCAAACAGGGCTTATCTGAGGCAACGGTCATGTATTTCGGATTCTCCAATGCACCAGCTACATTCCAGACCATGATAAATGACATCTTAGGCGACTTGATTCGAAGGACAAGTCATAGTGTATTTAGACGATATCTTGATCTTTGGCAACGATTTAAGGGACACCGTAAACTTGTCAAAAGAAGTGCTGAAAAGGCTTAGCGACAACGATCTATATGCAAAAGCAGAGAAATGTTTCTTTGAGAAAGACCGGATTGACTATCTTGGCATGATTATCTCGAAAAACAAGTTGCGATGGATCCTGCAAAGGTGTCAGGGAGTTCTTGAGTGGCCGTACCTACAAAGGTTAAACACGTTCAAGCTTTCTTAGGCTTTGCAAACTTCTATCACAGGTTTATTAAAGACTTCCTTAAGTTAGCCAGGCCACTCACAGATCTAACGAAGAAAGATCAACCTTGGGTTTGGGAAGCTGACCAACAAGTGGCATTCGAGGCGCTGAAAAGGCCTTCACTTCAGCACCCATACTACGTATTCGGATGATAAGAACCCATTCAGATTGTCAAGCCGATGCAAGCGACTTTGCAATCGGTGCAGTGCTGTCGCAGCGGGATCCTGCTGACGAAATGTGGCACCCGTAGCCTTACCGAAGTCACTCAACGTACATGAACGTAATTATGAGATTTCACGACAAAGAGTTGCTCGCAATCATAAGAGCATTGGAAGAGTACAGACACTACTTGGAGGACATTTGGAAAAGTTCGAAGTATGGTCAGATCAGAATCTGACTTACTTGAGAACAGCCCAAAAGTTGACACGGAGACAAGCTCGATGGGCTTTGTACCTAATGCGATTCAACTATTCTCTACATCGCAAGCCTGGAAAGACAATGCAAGCTGAAGACCCTCTGTCCAGAAGGCCAGATCATGAGGGAGGGGGTAAAGCTTCGACAACCCGAGACCAAATTTTGCTCAAACCGGAATATTTAGCCATCCAGGGCTGTCAAGGCTTCCATGAAACGCCTGTTAACGACGACCAAATCCTAATTGAGGTCAAGGAAGCATTGCTATCAGATGATGTTACAAAGGCTACAAGTTATTATTGAAGTCAGGACCTGAGAGTTTGGAAAAAGCCTCAAGAAATGAAACTACGAGAACGGATTACTACTGTTCCGTGGCAAGATCTATATTCCTACATCAACAGATGATCATTTAAGCGAATTGTACAAATCCGTCACGACTTACCATCGGCCGGACACCCGGGCGGGTGGAAAATGTACGAACTAGTCTCTAGAAACTATTGGGGGCCGGGCATGTCAATATTTGTCAAGAACTATGTTACGGGTTGCGATATGTGTCAGTGGATGAAAAATTGCCCACAGCAGCCCTATGGACCGTTAATGCCGAACCCTGCCTCATGGGCCATGGGAAATCATTACAATCGACCTCATCACTCAGTTACCAGAATCGCATGGTTACAACGCTATCTGTGTTGCTGTATGTCGACTTATCAAGCGAGTGCACTTCTATGCAATCATGAATGAGTTTTCGGCACGAGACCTGTCACAACTATTGTATGACAGAGTGTACCCCTCATACGGGCTGCCGCTTCAGATCATATCAGATTGAGGAACTCAGTTTGCAGCAGAACTATTCCAGCAATGGTGCAAGCTACTTGGTATCAACTCGGCAATGTCTACGGCATATCATCCACAGATGGACGGTCAAACCGAACGTGTGAATCAGATTCTGAAACAGTATCTTCGGTGCTATGTGGACTACAACCTTGATAACTGGTCTACATTGTTGAGTACAGTGGAGTTCGCGTCACAATAACCGGGCATACGAAGGAACCAAGGAGACACTATTCTTCTTGGAATACGGTTGACATCTTCGAGCTGGTCCTACACTAGTCAAACAGGTTAAGAGCATAGACCTCAACGACATCATGAAACAGCGACATGAAGCCCAAGAGCAGGCGAAAGCTGCTCTAGCCTTAGCTGCTGAGCGTATGAAATGGTACTACAACCAGGGCGTCCAGAACGTGCCGTTCAAAGTCGGAGACAAAGTACTTATCAACTTACGGGATTACCAGACTACGGAGCGTGCATTGAACCCGCGGTCACGAGGGACCGTTTGAAATCATCGAACAGTTGTCCGCTGTCACCTTCGAGGTTAAAATGCCACCACGCTACCGAGCTATGCATTTGATATTCCACGCCAGTAAGCTAGCCACTTATAACGATCCTTCCATACCAGGACAAAAACCACTCATGCCTAAACCAGTCATGGTTAAAGGACAGGAAGAGTGGGAAGTTGAGAAGATCTTGCAACACCGCAAACATGGTAAGAAAACTCAATACCTGGTCCAATGGGAAGGATTTGGACGTGATGAAGTCATTTGGGAAGATGAGGACAACGTCAAGAACACTAAGAAAGCAGTTCAAGACTACCTCAAGCTGAACCGACAAGCCGCACGAACGGTTGAGTTCGAAGAAGACGTCACACCTGTACTACTACAACGGGACTCTACGCTTCAAGTCGAACTCATTGGCGGTCAAACCCCTACGAATCTCCGAAGAAGCAGCCGGACTTACGCTGCATGCCTATCAGAAACACACAGTTAAATCCAACTCGAGAACAACAGTGCCTATCGGCATTAAAGTTCAATTACCGAGTGGAACTTGTGGCCGAATTATGTCTTGCAACTGACTTTCCAACGAAAGAGTTGAAGCAATCACCAAAGTGATCGACCGTGGCTACAAAGACGAGATACAAGTAACCCTTGTAAACACCAGCGACATCAACTTTGCAGTTCAAATTGGCGATCAGGTGGCCCAGCTTATTATCGAACAGATTGCGGACGTGGATATTGAAGTAATTGGACTACGATAAATTGGCAAATTCTACGACAGAGCTCGAACCTGAGGAGGGGGTAATGTCATAAATTTCCCTCAGCGCTAGTATACAGCGCTTAGAGTGTAACATCAAGTCACGGGACATGTTACCCAGTCGTCACAACAGCGTTACAAGATGCTGATCAGTTGGCCATGCGATGGACGGCATGGTTATCAGGGATATGCCTCATACGGACACAGGATCATAGACTCAGTTCTGAATTCGTTCTAGACTATGACCTCACTATGAGGTCACTATGACATTATGTACTGGTAGTGTGCAGTAGCTAGATTAGGACATCTAGATAGTGTTGATGTTAGCATAATAGCTAGGTCAGATCTGATAAGGGAGTTAGAGGCGGTATGCTCGAAGCCTTAGTCATGGATCACCTGACTGTATCAGTCAGCACATGGTATTGGAGGTCTTAGATAGTGTCTGGGGTCCCTCTACACATGTATATAAGGAGGCTGGTCTAAGGGCTAATATCCCAGACTCAACAACATCATTGATTCATATCTCCTCTACTCGCTTTACTCAAAGTCCCCTGCTCTCCCAACCTCCAAGCATTCCTAGCAGGTGAGTATTAGAGTTTTGTGATACGGGCACCTCGAGGCTGAGATGAACGTTTACGTCAGTGTTATTGCCTCCCTCGGAATCTATTCACAGCAAGCAATGAAGATGCAATGGAGTTAAAGGACCTCACTATCTTCCCTGAGTGCTCTCGCCAGTCGAGGTGTCAAGGTCAATGCCATGTTTCTTTGTACACCAGTTGGTGCAGCTACAAAAGCAAGCGGCTTGGGTGCTGTTGGCTGAGTGATTAATTTATGTCAGCGGGAGTGGAGCTACGTTCATAAGAGGTCACTCACTCTGATTGGTGTATGTGACATTACTGATGGTGGTGTTGCGTCACTGGCATTGAGCTGCTTGTAAGCACAGTCACCATTGTGATTGTTGAGCTGCTGGTACTTGTAGACGCGGTCGTCAAGATTGCAGTGCTGATGGCTTTGGTAGACACAGGCACTGTAGCCGTCGAGCTAGTGGTACTTGTAGACACAATAGTGGGCATTATACTAGTGGCTGTCGTAGTTGCCTCCATTGTGCTCATAGTTACCGCAGTCGTGCTTATGGTCACTGCCTCTGTGCTGGTCGCTGTTGTGCTCATAGTAGCGACATCTTGAGAACAGGGCTAGCCTGCATGGCTGTGAAGACAAAAACAACAAATGTAGTGGTGAATATCTTGGCAAACATTGTGTAAAAGATTCGATGTAGGACTGCAAGCACAAGAGTAGTAGAGGGATATGGAATAGATTGGTTAGATGATGAATTATACTCATTGGCATTGATTTTATATGTTTGCAGTTCTACTGTGGGGTAAGCACTTTGTTGGATTCTATGCCTCGTTTGCTTCCACGTGGTAGCTTCTAAGTAGAAGCAAATCTCGGGCCCTTGATCAACATGATCTACATCCATTGGGAGCGCAAAGAGAGCACTTGCCCAAAGAAACAGCCATATGGCAGAAGCAAGCTCTTCACCAAATACACAGGACTTGCTTCTGCAGATTGCTGTAACTCTGAGGTCTCAGAAGTAAGTAGGGTCAAACCTTGCCCCGTTGCTCTCTTCGCATTGAATCAACATCAGTTCAAACTTATATGATGGTTTTTTCTTTATATAAAGCACCTTAACCTTTGCAGTGGCGACGTGTGGAGAGAGGGCATGAGTAGTTAAGTAAGCTTTCTGTGCGTAAGTGGTAAAGTTCAAGTTCTTGGCCAACGCCGGGTCAGCACCGGTCCATCAAACGCCACAACACCGGGAGCTACTGAAACCACTGGACTTTGGACGTGCGCTTGATTTGTGGTTTGCTTTCGCTTACTCGATATGACTGATATTGCCAGTCCACTCTCTTTACTGTTCATGTGGCAATTACATGTATATACCTTGCTTTGTTACAGCACACAGTGCTGGCATATTTACTTATAATAAGTATATCCTGAGTTTGCTTGGAAAGAGGGACATATATTGGTTGGACCATTTCGGCTGTGACAGTGAGGTTGTTTGACCGATACACGCCTTGTGTACTACTCTTGTAAGTTGAGTCTGTTTTTCATAGCAATTTGAAGGTAAGTAAGATCTCAATTGTACAGATTCACTTCTGCAATGCTGGTTTTTGTTTAGTGAGTCTGATGTGCATGCTCAGGCTGTGGGCAGATGTTAATCATATCAGTTGAGGGCTGGAGATTTGCTTCTGCTTAGGGCCTACCTAGCGAAATTAAACGAGATACCCTGACAAATTTTTGATGTCATAATCAGACTAGAGTCTTGCTAAAGTTGTATAATATCAAAGGTGAAGAACCACAGATTAATGTTCCATCCATTTACTCAACTGCCTATAGCCACATATCTTTTACACACAGTGTACATAAAGATCTACAACACTGCTTTTCTCACCATTGTCATTGCTGCTGAGCTCAACAACCACTATGCTAGTGCCTGCGACTACAAGCACAAGCGTTAGCCGGCACGCCCAATGCCACCACAAGCACCAGCAGCTTGATAACTATGGTCAGTGTGGCTACGAGTACCATTAGCTCAGCAACCACCACATTTGCACCTACAAGCAGCTGCATGAGCGACTTGACGCCAGTGTGCAACGTCACCATCAACGGTGTCACATACACAAACCAAAGTGAGCCATTTTCATATGCAATGCTTGACTTGCGCTGACATGAATTCAACTGCTCAGGCAATAGCGCTCAAGCTGCTTGTTCTTATGGCTGCAGCAATTGGTGTACCAACAGATGTGGCCAGCGTCTGGCAAGTGCCCTTAGGAAGACAGTAAGACATTCACCCTTATTTGCAAACCAGCTGCTTACCATGACCTTCTTAGATTTAAAAGTGATGACAATGGCAGCTACGTCCACTTTGTCTTTGGTACGTCCGGAGATAGTAGCTCAGACATTTCCAATGGTGCCAGCTTCTCCTCGCTTTAGCTTTATTTAGATGACATCTTGGATGATGGCAATGAGTTCTAGCACAAACAGTAAGCCTCCGTCGCACTATTTATGGAATGAGAATAAACTGGTTTATATATTAAAATATGGTCACCAGCTATATACCCTCTTCAGCCGCACTTACTTTCGTGTAGATTGGGTAGCCGTGTTCATATCAGCTTCACAACAGGACCCATTCGTGAGTTTTGTGCGAACAACATATCATCACTTAGGACTATTTACATTATCATTATTTTTTGACACATGTTACCCAGATGCTACGCATGCCGCCTAACCACATGAGCTCAGGTTGGTAACATTCTTCCTACTTTTATTTTATTTTATTTTATTACTCACCTTCGTATTTTCATCTTGGCCTTATATCCCTTATGATGGATCCTTCTATCACCTTTGCCTTGCACGCTTTGTCTCAGGTGTTGTGCCTCTGAGTCCTTGACCTCTTTCATAAAGCAAACCACCTCTTCTAGTCATTTTAAGATATAAGCAGCATGCGGTATTATCACATGGCACATATTCATTATTCACAAGCACATGTTATGGTCAGAGGTACAGGTGCTACTATATATATCAGTATTATATGTAGTATAGGTACAATATGAGACAGGTTGGCATCCAATCTCCAGGGTGCAAAATCAGAGTCGATACAAGTCAATGCAGTAAAAAATCAGTAGTAGTTAAGTAGTATGCAGGAAGCAATAATCACACTCAAATGCGTAAGTCCATTAGAATGTGTGCTCCGAAGAGTCTGAGAATAATTGTGTCCATGTCTGAATCCCAAGGACTGTGCCAAACTGGTGTCGCTGCAGAAAAGGCCAGGTGCATGAGAAGGCGCCATCTCGGCCCTCAAGAATATATCCATTTGGCACAGTTCTTATAATTTTCATACGAGAACTTATGCTTGTCTGCCTTGGACCATTTCGTGATATCAATAGTATCAGGTCCATAAAATGGAGCATGAGACGCCCTCGGATAGCTCTAGTCAATCATAGCGTTAGTGGACGAATCACGAATACAAGGAGAGTGCTCACTCTTTGTATTCCTTCCACGTCCACGTAACTTGGAAAGAAGAATCATCAAGTCGGCATCTTTCACTTTAGTTGTTTTGCCGTACCACGGCTCATCCTTGTCCTTGCTTTCGTCCTCGCCGTCGTTGCACACCTCATCTAGTTCTTCTAGAGATGGATGTGCTTTCGCTTCCTCAGAGTTGCTGTCGATGAGGTTTTGGATAAACACTTTGTACGCCTGCTTGCGAGGGGAGCATCCGGGCTACACGCTCATCGTTGGTCTGCTTGCCGAACAGTTTGCTCCCGTATCCGTTGAGGACTTTCACATAACACACTCCGTAGGCATCATCTTGAAGCTCGCCCCACGCCTCCATTTTCATGAGAGCCAGTTTGCGGTCGGGAATCATGTCTTCATTGCATAAGTCATCCTTCTCCAAGGCACAGATAGTCGTGAACGAGCATGGTGCCAAAAGCACGCTTCGTAGCGATCAGAAGTTTGCCGTCGTCCACATCTACAATGGCCATATGTCAGTAAGTGCTTGCATGAAACCCATTATAAACCAACCTCGCCAGTCGTTGCATCTCCAGCTGAATCTTACCAAAGCATCGAGGAGACGCCAGGCATCTAGCCACTTCTTCGATGACAAAAGTATGAATGGAGCTAAGAGTTTCATCAACAAGCTCTAGCACAGCTTAGCCGAAGAAATCTGGGCAAAACAGTCAGCATCAAGATGCGCTTATGCACATATGTTTAGGGAGTCATATGAATAAGTATGAATGCTATGCACCAACCATTATACATGATCAGACCGCTGGCCGACTCGGAATCCGTTTCCTCGCCTTCTCCATAAGTTTCCAGAGATGTGCCTCCGTGTCTTTGTGCGCTGGCATACCTCCCGGGCAAGAAGGTGTAGTCAGAAGGCAGGACGAACTAGTGCACAGGGCTTAGTTTGCGACACATAATCGCAAAAATTCTGAAGAAAAGTGCGCACCTTTTCAGATTTATGGAGCATTGGTGCAGTCGTCGTTCGTAGGTGGTGGTGGTGGTGGTGGTTTGAGTTGAAGATGAAGGTGGAGCAGCAATTAAATCGTCGTTCGCGTCAGGGGCGCTGTGCAGCCTAGGCGCCTGCTCTACGCAACTGGCGCTTCAAGCACGCGGCCGCATCAGTGTTATCCGGTCATGTGGAAATCCATAAAAGTCACAGTTGTAAACTTGTGAACTTCTACGTGGAAGTCCATGACCGTTCTAGGACTGTGACCTTGGGAGGTCGGAGATGACCATGGGCCAGCCAATCAGGAACGAGCGGCAGCATAACTTACCGCTTTTGGACGAGGTGACCTCACAACCATCGCCAATCAAAATTGATGCTGGTTGGTGATGGCGGCATTCCAAAACAGGATCCCGACGCCCGACGATGGCTCAGTAGCCTATTATGGGCATAGGCGGGAGTTCAGCTGGTAGGCGCCTGTGCACTTGCTAAAATTGGAAGGTCATTCCTGCGCACCCAAGTTTACGGTCATCACTGGTCAGTGACCAAGGCAAAAGGAAGTTTACGTGACTTTAGGTGGAATTCCAGTGGCCGGCATAACACTGCCGCATCCTTTCCAGATTCGGCAGGGCGTCTAGCCTCTGGGCTGAAAGTGCCGAAATGCTCTTGAGCCAAGTTTTCCGGCGAGACTCAGACAGCGAACCCCAGCGTAGTCTACATTCAAACTGGGAGGTCTTCTGAGGAGGGTCCCGGAGTTTGAAACGGCACGTCAGGCATTGCCTGGCCATCGCGGCATTTACGTGGAAGGTCCAGGAGAAGACCGTCCAGGCTGCAGGCTGCACGACGCGTCCGACTTCAAAGCTTTTCGTAAGCAACTAAATAGCTCATATATATACCGTGTACCTGGCAGGTCTTGTAGCTTGATGTCGGAGAGCACTTGGGTCAATGATGGAACAAACAGGGGTGTGAAAAGAGGCTCGGGGGAGGCAATGTGTTATGGTCCCGTATATATGAGGATGGCTAAATCCTGATCCAATGAGAAAGTAGGGAAAATGTATGTTTACTACTCTGCATTACTCTGTGCGTTACGAAAGGTTGGACTTTGAAGCTGAATGTGCGAACAAAATGCTTGAGAACTGAGTAATCAGCATTACATGCGCGCGCGGACGATGACGTCGTCAGAAAACGCACTTGAGGACCAACCCATTTCTGGCCGAGAAGCCGATTCAAACTCCGGGACCCTCCTCAGAAGACCCCCAGTTTGGTCACAGCCTCTATATACCAAGGAACGCGAGCATCTCTTCCGACTATTTAGAAGGCTGTCCTAGAGCCTACCCCAGCGAACGGTCATACGGAAGGCCCAATATGCTCTGCCACGCATGTCCACAAACACACTTCCAATATCTAGAGCAAGGCAAGGCATGGAAAGAGCAGGAGAATGAGGACGATAGAACTTGCCAAACGGGGATAGTCCCAGTGGCGTAGACATGATCTTCATGCGTCATCGACTGTCCGACTCTGAACCGACCTCCTGAACATGTTCACGAGGAGTGCTTTCTCGCGCTTGCATCGATTCCCGCAGAAACATATAAACACCTCCTTTCGACCCACCGCCTTCACACATTCCACCCCACTCTTCCGCTCGACCTACAGCACCATGCCGCGCACCGAAGAAACCCAAGGTTACAAGGTGCGCCTAGAATCTTCGTCCGTGGAAGGCGACGCACTGACGAGAGAGTTGCTGCAGTTTAACCACACGATGATTCGTGTGAAGGACCCCAAGGTGTCGCTGAAGTTCTACTGCGATGTGAGTAGTAGTGTTCCTGCTGCAGCAGACGGCTCGAGCTGACCTCACGTAGACCCTCGGCATGGACCTCATTCACGGTAAGCCCCTGAGCCTCCTGAAGCCCTTAAACACCCTCTCATGATCACCAGAGCAACCCATGTCGGACTTCACGCTCTACTTCCTCGGCTACGACTCGAGCGCGACCGGTGACAGCAGCGAGGAGAAACGCGCTGCGCGGCTGAACCGTGAGGGCATCCTGGAGCTCACGCACAACCACGGCACCGAAAACGACCCCAACTTCCAGGGTTATGCCTCAGGCAACAGTGACCCCGGCCGCGGCTTTGGGCACATCGCGATCAGCGTGCCGAACATCCAGGAGTGCTGCGCGCGGCTCGAGAGCCTCGGTGTCCCTTTCAAGAAGCGTTTGACGGACGGGAAGATGAAAAACATTGCGTTCTGCTTGGATCCCGATGGGTGAGTGTTGTGTCTAGTCTTGGATGTGGTGGAGACTGACGCTTGTTCTTCGTCAGTTACTGGGTCGAGATCGTTCCTCAGAGCCTTGCGGACCACCCGAACAAGCCGGAGTGAACGGATGACTCAATGATAATTCAAAGAAATAAGGCGAAGGAACGAAGTTTAACGAACAGTAACCAAATGGGAATTGTACCACCACTGTATGCATCAGAATACGAAAATGCCACTCATCATGTTCCACCTACTGAGCTCGTCTCTAACAAAGATATTCTCAATGCAGACTTCTCAGCGAATTGAAAATACATATATCGACTCCGACCGTTCATCGTCAACTACTGGTACTGAGGTATGTACTCGGTCTGTTTACCGCTGTGTTTACTAGTAAGGAAACTGCGCCACGCTACATGGGCCTCAAGCAAAACCTCTAGAATAGCCAGCTGGGCCCTTCGCGCATCTCGAGCGCTGCAAGGGACATCGTCAACTGACCCTGGAATGCGTAAAGCACTATTCAATTCCAGATAGTCATTAGCATGCGAATGCGAGTACTACAATATCGTAAGTCAGAGAGGCACGAAGTCCGAAGCGATCCTAGAGACCATCGTGCCACTACTCCAGATCAAAGAGGAGGACCTCGGCGGTGCGCTCCCCGTATTTTGCACCTGGAATGTCCCCTGCGCGTCGCCCATG
The DNA here is from genome assembly GCA_024811115.1 of Terana coerulea. NCBI lineage: Eukaryota > Fungi > Basidiomycota > Agaricomycetes > Polyporales > Phanerochaetaceae > Terana > Terana coerulea. The sequence continues at coordinate 11,530 of JAKOGH010000566.1, forward strand.
ATGTACGCGCCGTCTCCCTCGCGCAGCACCAGCGCGTTGCCCTCCGGGCCGGTAATCGTCAACGCCGCGCCCGCCGCCTTCTGCGCATTGTAGCCCGACGTCTGGATGAGGTGGATGTATGCCTTGCGCTGGACCGGCGCGGCGGGTTGGGTGTGCGACAGCGTCGTCCCGGGCGAGATGAGCGACGCGAACATGGTGAGGGCGGCGTGCACGGGCGCGGGGCCCGACGCGTCGCGCTTCTCGACAACGCCGTCCGAGCCCGCTGGAATACAATCGTCGCCCACTTGTTCGTCTTCTCCTCGTCAGAGAAGTGTCTAAGCAGGGATGTTGTTTAGATAGGCTCAGGTGAATGAAGTGTTTAAGCCTCACCTCGTAAAGTATTGCGGAGTGAGGCCCCGCTGTGACATGGCCCAAATCTGCAAGAAATGGACCTGCTTGTCGCCGTGAGCCTTCTCGCTGTGTCGGATGCCAGTGCCGGCAGATGTCATCTGAACATCTCCACGTTTGATGACCTCCTGGTTGCGCATGGAGTCGCCACTACATTTATGACGAGTCAGTTTCGCTCTTTCTGTACCAAGTAAATCCACTTACTGATGAAGTTCTCCAGAGACCACATAGGAGAAAATTTCGAACTCCCGGTGTGCGTGTTCCCAAAGCCCGTGCGCGGTTCGACGCGATCTTCATTAATCACCCGAAGGGCGCCATAGTGAGTGTGCTCGTGCGAGGCGTATCTGTCGACAACAGTTAGCGCGCTTTCAAAGCTGACAATGGAAGCGCGAACGTACGATGCAAGAGAAGGTGTGAAAGGTCTTGAGCC